>PVIR01000881.1:0-103315 GCA_004026965.1 Petromus typicus | reverse complement strand
AGGATGGATAGAAGGGACAAGAGGATGGATCTCTTGCAGTAAGGAAAAGGACTATGAGAATAAGGGTAAAGGGTAAGGAGGAAAGAAGAAGAAATAAAAAGAATAAAGATAAGCCATAAAGATAAGACAAGAACTTAGTAACTCCAATTAATATAACATTATAGGCCATAACATGAGCTAAAATTAATAATATCAACAAAATGAAAATTGGGATACAAGAACTGGAAGGGGGGGCAGGGAGGGGGAAAGGTAAGGGGATTAAAATAAAGAAAGAAGCTTCTCCCGAAGATTATTAACTATAGTCCTGTACCACACTTGGATCTCTACACTGATTCATCCTGTGCAACTACAAGCTTATGCCTTCTGACCCACTTCCTTATCTTCCTTTTATGATTTATTTTTTGTTGGTGTGTGTTTACAATACATACTGTTTACATTCATTTTAAGGAGTAGGTATATATATGTATATATATACACACACACACACACACACACACACACACTTAACGTACCTTAATTTTTTTGTTCCCTTTCCCTTTCTCTCTCTTCTCTTTCCCTCCATCTCTAGATCACCTTCCCATTGGCAAAGGATCTATCTCTGTTTCCAGCTTTTGTTTTTTTCTCCCCAGAAATTATTTATACTTTGGGTTTCTCAGATTTAAGCTGGTAGATTAGATTTATTTCACTTAACAGTATAGTGTCAAGGTACGTCTATTTTTCCACAAATAACTCAAGTTTATCCTTTATTGCAGAGTAGTACTCCACTGTGTATAAATAGCACTCAGCTGTTGATGCACACATAGCCTGCTGCCATGACTTAGCTACTGAGAGTTGTACTGCTGTGAACACAGAGCTGCTTGCATCTCTGTGGTACGATGTCTTTAATTCCTCTCCAAGGACACCCAGAAGGAAAATGGCTGGGTTGAATGAAATTTCTATGTTTAGTTTTTTTGTTCCTCGCCTTTCTTGACCCTGGAAACTATATTCTACTCTCTATTTCTATATTTTGGATATATTTTTTAAAGATTCTACAAATAAAATATTCTGTAATGCTTTTCTTTCTGTGCTTGACTTTCTTCACTTGGCACAGCACTTTGTAGTTTCACCCACACTGTCAATGCAAATGGCACCAGGTCCTTTCTTACGGCTGAATAATACTCCTCTGTGTGTTTGTGTATGTGTGTGTGACAATTTCTTTATCCATGTAAAAAAATAAATGAACAGGGCTGGGGATATGGCTTAGTGGTTCCAATGTCTGCCTTGCAAACACAACGTCTCAAATTCAATCACCTGTAACCATACACCACAATACCAGGCGTGGTGACTCATACTCATTAGCAGTCAGTACCACATACCACAGTGCTGGGCGTGGTGGCTCATGCCTATAATCCCAGCACTTAACAGCAATGGAAATAATAAAAACCAAATATCAATAAAATATCTCCTATCTGTCTACACACAAATCTTCCAAGGGAAGAGATGAGTTACTGTATGAATGAAAAAAAAATAAAATCTAAAAATCTGTAATGACCTGCTCTAAATGTGTTACTTCAAAGAATTTCAGTATAATATTACTGTTAATACATCTTTCAAAACTTTAAAAACAATTTTACTAGTTTTGCAACACAAAAAATTTGGTCATGCTAAATTCTGAAGTTAGGAAAATAGTACCAGGCCGGAGAAAGAAATGAAACATGAAAGTGTTATCACCATTTGGTCACAAACTCTTTTTCTCAGAGAAACACAGCAATAAAATTCTATTCCAGGATGAAAACTTGGCACAAAAATCTCAGTCTTACATCATACTTTTTAAATTCAGTGTGGAGCAGGGAAGGGAGGGATTAAGAGGGGGAGGGGAAAGTTATTTACACTAGGAAAAAAGACATTGTGAGCAAAAGAAAACATCCACTGCGGTATACAACTCTTCACATTAAAGTTCTGGTTCAGCTGCACTTTGGCAGGGTAGGAGATTTCAGGCTTTTTCAAGAATGACCCACAGATGACATCCAATGGGATGGGTCCATTCCTGCTCATGGCCCTGATAACAGTACCGCCTTAACTCATCATTTGTTTTGTTTTAAACTGAACTCTACCCCACTCAAGTCATTCAAACTGCAGGTGAAAAACAGAGGGTCTGAATTTTAACAGGTAGAGAAATACCTCGATATAATCATTAGTTCTCTATTGTGGGGACTCAAAATCGGACATACTGGGAGCGAAGTACATGCTTTCCAATAAAACTTCACACTGGACAGTCTGAAAACACTGGTATTAGGTCTTCCTGCAACAACAGCATAAAGAGTTCCACTTTATATATGAATCTCACACATTAATAAACCTAGTCATTGCTCTACTCACACACAACACTTGTAATCAGAAAACGGGCTATCAATTGAGGCACTAAATAATTACTTTTTGAGACTAAGCTATGGACAAAATATACCATATCGTTTTTAGGGATAAAATTTAAAAAAACAAACAAACAAACAAAACCCTTTTATTCTTGAAACTTAGATGGCATAGTACTTATCCACATCCACATGCTATTTAGAAAACTAAGTAAATGATATTTAATTCCTATAATAGATCCATTTGCACAATATTGTGTAGCCAGAAACCCACTGTCATGAGAAAACAGTGGAATATTTGAAAACCAGATGCCCCAAAAAGTGACACCAACCACAAGAGCCTCCTAAAGGTCAAGACTGAAACTCAGGAGGGAAACACCGAAGCGCTGGCTTCAGCACCTTGGATCCTGGTCCTGCGGGAGCTCCGTTGTCCCCACTACCAACTAGGTTAGGAAAGCTGGGTGTCTGCTGGGTAGGGAGGCAGGAGAGGGGCACAGCCTTCCATGAATCTGTCATCACACTGTGAGACAAAACAATACGGGGAAAAGCCGTTTCCTAACATAGTAATTATGTTAGCTATTTTGAAAGAAAGAAAGAAAGCAGTACACGTGTTCCTGTGCATGCAAGTATCAAAGAACTTCAACAAAGGATTCCTGGAAAAATGATCATTCATTTTCCTAATCTTTTGGCTTTGTAACACCACAAGGCCTTAGATTTGATACAACAGGTTTACTAACTACACAATGATAAGCCCAGCTAAAGACAGAATATACACTGTGTGTGTGCTGCAAACATACATAAACATACACACATACACATATGTTTGTTAGAGGCTGGATGGATCCATTTATGTCATCCTGAAGTTCTTATGTTGAAGCCCTAACCCCCAAAGTGATGGTATGAGGAGGTAGTAGGTTTAGGTAAAGTAAAAATTGAGCATGTGAGCCGGGGATTTAGCTTAGTGGTTCCAGAGTCTGCCTGTCAATCACAAGGTCCTGAGTCTGATCCCCATACCACATACCACAATGCCAGTCATGGTGGCTCACATCTGTAATCCCAGCACTCGAGAGGCAGAGGCAGGAGGATTGCTGTGAGTTCAAGGCCTGGGCTACATATATAGTGAGTTCACAGGCAGTCTGAATTACAAAGTGAGACCCTGTCTCAAAAAACAAGAGCATGTGATCCCCATGTGGAGTTAGTGTCTGCAAAGAAGAGGAAAGGGAGGCCAGGGCTGCCTCTTCTGCATGTGAGGATACAGGAAGGTGGTGGCCACCTGAGAGCGGGAAGCAGGCCATGTGTGACACCTTTTCTGCTAGCATCTTGATCTTGACTTCGCAGCCACTATAGTCAAGAAAACTAATTTTGCTTTTTGAGATAGGGTCTCATTATATAGTTCAGGCTGACCTTGAACTCACTGCGTAGCTCAGACTGGCCTCACTCTCACGAGTGATCCTCCTGTCTCCATCTCCCAAGTGCAGAGATTTTGGGTGTGTGCCCCAAAAAGGGAGGAGATGGATGCAGGAGTACACCACACCCAGCCTTTACTTCGTAATTTTAAGTCACCCATTTTATACACATTGGTGTCTACTTCCATCAAATGTCTGTCACACAAGATTGAAGGGAACATGACAACCAGCCTAGGAGCACTGAAAGACACAGTGGGGTTCAGACTGCAAGTATGAAGGAGAAAGTGCTAGAATTTGATGGAAGGATGGGTATAAGTGAGGTCAAAAGAACAGCGTGCCTGGGAGACGCAAGAAGAAGCACTGAGTTAGAGGAAACTGATGAGTGACGGTTCGTGACAAAAAATAATCAGCTTTGCTTTTAAGCACGAGAATGATCAGCTCAGATTTATGTTTTTAAAAGACCATCCTGACTGCCATGTGGCAACTAAATTGAGTGGAAAAATTAGTCCACTGTCCAATTAGAGATGACAGTAGCTCAGGGAAGTCACCTTAAAGGATATGAGTTTAATGGAAAAACACAGGAAATAAAGAAAAACTGAGTTCCAACAGCTACCAGCTGAAGTATCAGTAGGATAGAATTGCAGCACATCCACAACCTCAGTCAGTCAACCAGAAGGCTGGGGCAAGCAAAACGCAGCACAGGCAGACACTGGGGTCCTAGATAACCTACAGCCCTCCTGCCACAGATCACCTAAACTCGGTGGGTAAAACTTCCAACACACAGAGAAAGCTCCATTCCCCAAATCAAGGAAAAGCCTCAAGTACCTGACACCAGCGCAAGCAACTATGTTCAGGTGTCCCGACACCCAAGCACCCAAGCTACAGCATGGCGCACGTGCAGCACGCACATGCAGGGCCTGCCAGAGGAAGAGGCACAAAGAGCACCAAGCAAGTGACAGGATCTGGACCTGGCAAAGAGTGAGCTCACAGAGACCTGCAACAGGGCAGGAAGGAGGGAGGAGGTGGAGGCGGGAGCACAGTATGGAAGCAAAATCAACTAGCAATTATTGGGATGGAAAACAATTCTAAAAGGAAGGTCAAAAATAGGAGCATTTGCTGTCCTGGTTGTGAGAAGGACAATAATGTTATCAATGAAAATGCCAGGAGAAAAGTAGATCGTGGAGGTGGGAGAGAGGCCATGTTAAGATGGTAACTCGCGCTTCAGGTATCAGCTTGAAGCCACAGTGACAAATCTAGCTTGAGACAGTAGAGAGGGTGTCAGAAAGAACAAAATCAGGAGCAAGGATCCTAAAAGAGATACAGACTAGCTTCAGGAGGAAATGTCGCTCTTAAAGCTATAGTTCAATTTTTCCTTCTCTACATTGTCCTGGAATAAAGTCTACAGCCCTCAGACGATCTCCAGAGGTCTGTGTTGTCTGCTCTTGCTCTAAACCTGTGTCCACTTCACGCAGGTTAAATCTTCGGCACCCTGCGGTTTCCTTTGGATGCAGGGGTCCACGAGTCTTTTACCCTGTCTGAGATGCGCTGTGTTTCCTCCAGCTGAGGCTGCACATCTGCATAGGACATGTCGGGACTTGCTCATCCGCATTCTTTTTCCTCTGCCCTACCTACAACAGGGACGCAAGTTCTCATTAAATATCACTTCACATCTCAGGCTCTCCCCTGAGAAATACCTTCTTTCTTTTGAGTGAATATAAATCAACAGTGACTACACAAAATGGTAATGATCAATATTTAGAACTCTGCTATTGAATGATGATAGTAAACTGAAATTTCTCATTTTCATCATAGAAAAACTTTGCCCCGAACTCTTAGGGTATTTAGTAGAAATGTACCAGGCTTGATTTTGCAAGTAAAAACATATCTTACGGTTTTATAGTCACCATTATACTATAGAGCAAAAAGTAGAATTTAAGAGAAATAAGGCACAAAACTGCCCTAAGGCAGCAAACAAACCTAAGACAGAACCGAAGGGTCAAGCAAGTTTAAGAAATATATACTGGAGAGATTTGCATCAATACAGACTTGCATACATCTTCTTCTAAATGTGTATTTTCTAACTGAAAAAAAAAAAAGCCAAATAAAACACTATTATCACTAACTTAAGGGGCTAGGGAGGTGGAAGTTCTGTATTACAATGTTTCAAAACATAAAATATTTGTAGACTTTCTCCAACTGAATTCCATCCTAGTTTTCTGGGTAGAGTAAGGCTTTAAGGAAAGGCTGTTCTCTTGGTCTTTCGGGAAGCCCAGGCAAGACAAAGGAACAAAGTTACTAATGAAAACTTGCTCGGCTTTTCAGAATTCCATTCTAAGTCATGAAGAGCCCTTTGGCCCTGCTCCCAGACTAGTAAAACGAACATCTCAAATCCCTAGAGGCTAAGACAGCTTTTTCCACCAAACTAAATACACATCTCCCCTGATGGCTGGTTGTCTTCGCATATTCCGGACTGTATATTTATCAAAGGAAAAAAAAACCACTCCAGGAGCACAATATTTATTATAGGATTTCTGAGTAATTCAAGTAAACATGAGTAAGGCAAAATTACACTGTGTTTACTATGATGTGCTAGTCCTTAAATCCTGACACAAAATCACTTCAAGAGATGTGAGGACTTCTTCTTCAGACAACTAATAAAGGACTTTTTTTAAGGCAAGAATTATCTTTTCTTTCAAATCTCCCTTTGCTGAGTTATATAATTTCTATAAAATTCTTTTGACCATCTAAAATGAAGACAATCCATTATGTCAGATGCAGAATTCAGTAGTACATTTAAATAAAATCACAATATAATGAATGCACTTACTCCATTAGAAACTTATTTCATCTGATTTATATTGATATGCTTATTCAACCATAATTTTAGGTATATTATTTTAATTTTAATTCCCTTTACACTTTTTGTAGGCCTCTTATAAAGTTCTAGTTTACCTCAGCCTCTGTGGATTACAGCTATCCACATTCCTAAAAAGACTGTAACTGCTAGGCACAGTATGAGAAGGAGGTGGGAAAAAGGCCACTAGAGGCCATACCAGGAAGAGATGAAGAGTCACACGAAACCAAAATCATGTCTATCACCTCCAAGATGTGTCTGAATCGTCATCTCCAAAAATGAAGTCAGCCTCTCAGAAATATGACCAGGGGACCACGGAGGACACTGGCCTCGGGGCCAGCCACAGGCACAGTAACAAGAAACAGCTATGGCAGCTACTTGCCTTTCCAGGCACATGGATGCAAACAGCAAAGACTTGTCCCTGCAGAGTATCCCACCCACCGGGGCGGGGGCTGAGCTCAGGCAGAGGCCAAAGTGGGGTCAGCTCGGCAGGCGCTGGGCCCTGGCTCTGTGAGCCTCAGTTCATGGAAACAGGCCCAGCCCTGGCAACATGACAACAGTGCCATGGGCATAGGAAGGAAAAGTGTGCCACCCGGGAGATGGGCATGCCCATGGAAAGATCAATGAAAAGTCTAGGAGGATGGACAGAACGGGGACGTGGTTCTGCGGAAGAGGGAAAGATCTCAATGTTCCCAAGGGCAATCTGAGTGACAGTCAGGAAGCCACAGAACAACAGGACACATGTAAAGTCTGAAGAGGGCGGAAAGGTGAGCAAGAACAGCAACACAGAACCCTTTCAAGCCTGACGGAGAGTTCTGAACGAGGACACTCTATGACCGGAAATTACTTCAGGAAGACAGTAACTGTTCTGTGCTAAACAGAAATATATTGGAAATGGAAACAGGAAGTTAAAAGGAAGAGATTAGAAGTTAAGAGGATCAGGAGACTTGAAGGATCAAATCAGGTTAAGACAGTAGGAATGACAAAGAATGAGAGACACTGTGTGTGGAGAGGGATTCCGAGTACACAGCTCCTGCTTGCCCAAGGAGCGGGGAGAAGCAGGTCTCCTTGAGATGTAGCGCTGGACCCTGAAGACAATGAGAAATAGTGAAGAAAATGAGAGGGTAACAAAGAGAAATTGGTCATGAAGAAGAAATGTCGTTAGCTTACTGGTGGGATAACACGGCTGGTTTTAGACACTTTGAAAACCAGGGACATGTGAATGGACAGACATGTCTCTCAGGTGGTTATAAAAGCACCAACTGTAAGTTGGGAGAAAAGCTGGGATTAGAAAAGCAAAATTATGGGTCATCCACAAAGAAGTAAGGCCATGAAACGCTCTAGTCATATAACCACAGCCAACATAACTTTGTGACTTGAGAAAAGCACACGGGGAGGACTCTACCACTGAGCTAAATCCCAGCCCTTCTTATTTTGAGACAAAGTCTTGCTAAATTGCCCAAACCTGTCGTCCTTCCATCTCCGTAATCCCAATGGTGTGTGCCACAACAAGCAGCTCTAAGAACACCATGCCATGCGAGAGTAAACACATGCTAGGAATACACCATGAAGGTTAGAGAGGAGGGGGAAGCAAACTCAGTCTGAACACTTTAAATACTAAGCAAATACATTTTTATTCCTGTCACAGTGTTAACTATTTAATCTTCTAAGAAACCACATAATGTTGGAGGAGCCAGGCTTTCCAAAATCTTCCTATGCCCCCCCTCCACCAAATGAAAGGGAAATGTGATTTCCTCCTTCCTTCACCTCCCGTGGCATTAATAAGCATATTCTCAGACATGCATACAACTCACAAAGCACTAAGTCCCACATGAGGGCCAAGCACCACAGTAGGCACTTTCTATCACAGAGAGAGACTCGACTGAAACTTTGAAGTACTTGCTACACAGAAGAAGAAGCGAAGCTTTGGTTAAGTAATTGAGCCAAGATTTCCAGCCAATGAGTCCAGGGACAGAGGGCTTTGGATGCCAAATCTTACTGTGACCTTTTTACTAAACCACAAGTTGCAACTTGTCATATTTGATTTTACTCCATCACTATATTTTAAGCAAACAAGGGGCATAGGCCATATTGCACTTACGGCCTCTGCAGCACCTAGCAGAGGGCTGTCTACTTGGCGGTCCTCACTGGGCTCTGGCTGCTGAGGGAACCCATGCATATTTCCAGGCACACAGGCCTCACTAATAGTGAGCACTGATGGGCTGCTAGGCTTTGAGTACTTATTTCCAAGGCAGACTGTAACTCAACAACAAAAAGTTCTAAAAACAAATTCTGTACTTGTGAAAGATGCCACCTGGTCTGCCTCAGGGCTAAAGTCATCTTTTTACACAAGTGGGAACTGAATAGGCAGCGATGGAAGCTGCTCTTCTCCAAACCACTCCCACAAACTAGCTGGAGCCAAGACAGGGGCCCACACTTTAAAGGGAAGGGGATGTGCTGTCTCTGATGCCCATTCACCTTTGGTTTCACCGCAGGAACTGGCAACTGTCTGGGAATAAGGGAAAGGTAGGGCATGTTTAATGCCAGCTCTGATGATGTAACCCTAAGATTCATAGGTTTTCCACCAGGAAAAAAAAGGCAACTGGTTAAAAACTTATTTTTTTCCCTTGCCTAACAGTCAACTAAAATCTACTTTGCATTACCCACTAGTTTTTTGGGTTTTTTTTTTTTTTTGTATAACTCACCACAAACTTTTTTTTTAATAAATAGAATTTCGTGCCAAATTTAACTGACTAGTTTTGATTTCTTGGAAAACAAATGTATAGGGGCTGAAATATGTTTATTACATAAACATCCCTATGCACAAGAACACAGAGCTCTTCATGAAACCATTTTCTCTGCAAGCCACGGAATGTGCTGCGGGAGTCCTTGGACACAACAGGAATCTGCACACCAGACGAGCAACAGCCACGTGCATGGACAGGACTGTCAGAGACGTCAGGCCACTCTTTAGACCAGGGTGCACAGAAAGTCTCATGAAGCAGGGCTGCATTTCAGGGCTTCATCAGTTTTCTTCCAACATAACAGACAGCTGCTCCCTGTCATTAGGACTGTCTGATTTGGGGACATTTGGTATGCATATCTTTAGAAATTTTTAGGGTACAACAAACTGATCCCTATTCTTCCATGTGATGACAAGACCCTTTTTCTTTTCCTATTTTCGGGACCAGGCACTGTAAGCATAATCCCCTGGTCCACAGCACAGACAGGCGGGAACACAGCAGTTACAACCAGATGGCGTGGGTTTCTCCAGGCTT
Organism: Petromus typicus; assembly: GCA_004026965.1. Classification (NCBI taxonomy): domain Eukaryota; kingdom Metazoa; phylum Chordata; class Mammalia; order Rodentia; family Petromuridae; genus Petromus; species Petromus typicus. The sequence continues at coordinate 93,429 of PVIR01000881.1, read as the reverse complement.
CAAATCTCTCCCTCGGCCTGAGCACTGAAATGTAGGAAAGTGAGACTTCTCTTCACAATCTTTCCTTCCCGTGGATCAGGCTACTGCTCCCCCTCGACCCTGTGCATATCAGATGCTGCACAGGGCTTGGGACCTCCTAGAAAGAGCCACAGTAAAAGCCATGAGAGCACCAGCGTCAGCAAGGGCGAGAGTGAGCAGCACCAGCACTGGGTGGTCTGCAGGGGCTGCCTTGTCCCTGGCTCCCCAAAGGGCTCTCTGTGTCCAAGTCTATAATCAGTGCTCAGATAGCAAAGAGTGGACTGGCCAATATAAAACACAGGGGACAGATGAGAGCTTAACACAGTATCACTCAGTTCTTAAAAGCCATCAAGAGCCGTGGTCCTATGGGAGTGGCACTATTCCTGTCCTATGATCCAAAATGCAAAAGTAACCAAAGGGGTTACAACAGCGTCCTCTTATCCACAGAGGATACATTCCAGGCTTCTCCTAAAAGTCTCAACCTGTAGACTATACCAAGTCCCAAATATAGTTTTTTCTTATATATACACACCTATGGTAAAATAAATCACAGTAAGTAATTAACAAGAGTAACTACAATAAAATAAGCACACAACTTCTTGTAGTCTGAGGTATGACAACAAAACTAACACAAATTCTTTTTCCTTCTTTACAGTATCATAAATAGATCATTTTCTCACTGTAGATCTCAGTAAATTCACATACAACCCTTTTATTCTTCCCTTATTAAGTTGAGAATCTACAAGAAGGACTTTTCAGTTTTTATTTGGGGATATCTGAAATGTTAGTGCCACTGATCTTATACTTTAGAGCCATGACAAATAAAATACGGGTCTCTTGAACAAAGCTCTCAGATACCATGATGGCCAGTAAGATGCCTAAGATGGCTGCCAACTGAATAACAGGCAGATAGCATATGCCATGTGGAAATGCTGGACAAAGAAGGTACTTCAGGCAAGACAGAGTGCTACAGCACACAAGTGCACTATGCTGCTCACAAAGTCATGCAATTTAAAACTGATGAGTTGCTTATTTCTGGAATTTTCCATTTAATATATCTGGGCTGCAGCTGACAGGCTTTCATAAAGTGAAACCACAGCAAAGGGGGACCAATTGCTTTTCAAATACATAAGGCCTTACAAAATCAACCCCTGAATTCACAACTTACCATCCTAACTCTTCTGTAAAACCTCACTTTGAAAACTTCTGCTTTATAATATCAGAAATTTTGGCTTTTTAATTTGGTAGTATGAAATGTAAATATAGTCATGCAAAGTAAATTTGTAGTAATCAAGAAAGACTTAAGATCTTTACATGCATTTTCCAAGTTTTCCTGAGAACTGCTTATTAACCCATGAGGTCGCCAATTAAGCGACTGTTACTATATGTTGCATTTACACAAGGCATTCAAACACGGACAAGACTAGCTCCTTACCCTGAGCAGCTCACAATTTAGCAAAAGATTTTAAATAAGCATCACAAACCAAACCTATGTGGGTAAATGACAAGGTTAACATAAATTAAGGTTAATACAAATTTGGATCCAGGGAAGGCCAAACTAGTTGTGTTAGGGAAAATGGCTGGGAGAGGTGGTATCTGAATTAGGCCTTGGGAACTACCTCTGTCAATAGGAAGAGGGTTTAGAGCAGGTATCGCGAGTGGAAGAACCGCTATAGCAAACGCACAGAGGTGGACCAGAGGTGACCTGAGAAAACTGCAGATAAGCTCCACTAAAGAGCAGCCCCCATGAAGGAGAGGGCTGATGGCAAATTGACCTGGAGAGACATACATCACTCATTCTTAACGTAAAGGAGATGTTGAAAGTTAGGCTTTACAAATAACAAAAATGACTTTTAAAATAAACTCTTCCTCAGTTTTCCTCACCATACACTAGATATTCAGAGTACGAATATTCTATCTGCAAACGTAGTACAGGAACTCCAAAGAAAATAACTGACAGGGGAAAATGTCTTTCTGAGTTTTCAACTTGTTGCTCGCGGCTTAACATATACAGCGACACCTCGGGTCACGAATGATTTTGTTTGCAATCTGATTCACAAACAGAAGTGTTTGGCAAAATTTTGTTTTTGTCTGCAAGCTGCATCAGGTGACAGACACAAATGTGGACATCTTTTTCAAAATCCTACAATGAATTAAATTCACAAACCAAGGAAACACTGTCCTCATTTTCCCCACCTTGTGAGACTGTTTCATTGTTTCTTTCTTACTTATTTGTTAACTGGCATTACTGAGGATTTCTCCAGGACCCAACACATGATACACAGACAAGGCACCACTGAGCTACATTCCCAAACCTTTTTTGAAAATGCATTTTGAAACACAGTCCTGCTATGTTGCCCTGTTCAGCCTCAAACTTCTAATCCTCGTGACTCGGCCTCCCAAGTGCTGACTAGCTAACTAATGAACTAGTATTTGCTGAATTATTTATCCATTCTCTATTTCTCTGCCCGACTGTGTCCCTGATAACCACTCACATTCTTCTGCTGTGAAATACACCTGTACTGACAATACTATGGTTATTATTTGCTGGTATTTGTTTCTGTGCCAGGCACCACAGTTAATGCTTTATTAACAGTATTTAATATAATCTTCAAGACGACATTCTGAAATAGGTGATAGCTTTGCTATTTTATCATTGAGGCTACGAACTCGGAGACGTTAGGTACTGTGCTGGCTGGTGAGGGGCAGTCTGGGTTTAAAGCCGATGTGCCTGGTTAAGAGCCCTCGCTGGCTCCAGCTCGCTGTGCCACCTCGAGCAGCTTCCTGACAGCCTCTCACTGGTACAGCTCAGTGTTTTCAATTCTGAAACGGGACGTTCACTAAGCACCTGCTACTGGGGAAGCCGGTTCCAGGTGCCACTACCGCCGTGTCCACAAACGAAAGGGCTTGGGGGTCACTGGCAGTCCAGAATCTCCATCCTCAGCACAGGCAGCTGTGTCCTATCGGTCTGGGACGCCTGTGACTCACAACTCAGAGCACATAAGGTCAGAGCGGGTGAGACAGCTCAGCATCTGAGTGCCGCACGGTGACCACATCTACTCACAGACAGAACCCGGCCAGCCTTGACTAAATGACTTACAGAGAACTTTAATAATACATTTCGGTCAGAGTCTGTAAAAACTCTCCCTGCTGATGAAAAATTTGTCCTGTCAGAAGTTCCCAACCAAATCTGCTTATAATCCACTTTCAATGAACCTCAGACTCCTTTGAAGTAGAAAAAGCTACTAACGCAGTTAGCCAACAATAGCACATTGTGAAGCTAGTCCTTATAAAATTTGTTACTGATGAGTAAAAATTCTTGATTAGAACACAAGTGTGAAATCAAACTACCATGAACTACATCTACCATGCAGTTCCACATATAAAATTACATACAGCTATTTAAATAAGGAAATAGTTCAAACATCTTGCAAACTATCCAATTTTAATACTACAGTTCGTAATTTGAGTATGTGTTTGCTCAATATTTTAAACAGACTAGTTATATTTTTACAAATAACTCTAATACTTCCCACTGTGTAAGAAGTAAGGTCAGACATTGCTCCGAAGTCTTCCTTAGGCTACACTCATTTCAACCCCAGGGGACATCTGGCAGGAGTCACAATTTTGAACCCTGTTTACCCACTCTTCTCTCAAGTACTCTGAGGCACAGTATTCATAAGACAAATTACACAGATAAGATGCTTGAAAATACTGCAGTAGCCAATACCATCTGCATGTACTCAGCAATCAAAACTCAACTATAGTAAATACTTAAGGAAGCAAAAGTTAATAAAGAGAAATAATTTTAAGAGTTTATGCATGGCAAAAGGAAACAAAATACACTGGTTGGCAAGCAGAAGCAAGCTACGTAACACGAAGATGCTGACACTCACTGCTCAATTCGGGGAGACAAGTACAGCTTGGGGTACACCTGGGTGGCTTCGGTGTCTTCAAAACTGACCGAAAGCAGGGCCACATCTTCTCCAGGGTCTTCATTTACATCCTTAGACAGGAAGAGAAAAACAGTGTCATGAACACCTGCTCTCTGAACATCTCACGGAGGAGCTCATCGTCCCTGGCATAGAAGCCACGGATGTGAGTCCCCCTTATCCCAGCTGAGGGGCTCGGTGCATCCTTGGCGCCACGCCTGGCTACTCCTCAAGGGGTGGCCCTCAGAGACTCGCAGCACAAGACACCCCACCATCTCACTTCTTCCCACAGCTCAGGGGGGAAGAAGGGTAAAACTGTTAGTAACCACAGATTAAATAAAAATACTGTCAACAAACTGCAGTAAATACATTTCTATGATCTAAATTTATAACTTAAAACATCAACAAAATGCTAAAATACCCCATAATTTTATCCAACTCACTTTTACAGTATCTTATAAGGTATTTAAATAGCAAAATTCCCAGGAAACATATCACCATGAAATATGTCACCATACAAGCAAATGGCAAGAAGCCAGGTAGCCATACACTTAATGAAGTGATTGTGGATGGCTTATATGGGAATAAGAAGCCACACATCTTTAATGTCCAGTTAAGAATACTTTAAGATGAAGGCCAGGGATTTAGCTCAGTGGTTCTGGCGCCTGCCTTGCAAGTGCAAGGTCCCAGTTTTGATCCCTGATAACCACCTACAACAATGCCAGGCATGATGACTCACAGCCATCAACAATCAGCACCACAGACCACAGTGCCGAGCATGGTGGCTCATGCCTGTAATCCCAGCACTGGAGAGACAGAGGCATGAGGATTGCTGTGAGTTTAAGGCTGAGTTCAGGACCAGTCTGAACTACAAAGCAAGACCTTGTTTTAAATAACTAAAAAAAAAAAAAAAAAAATCGTAAAATGAAACTTTATTGAAAGAGGTATGACTATTATTGATCATGTGGTAATGTTTATGCTAAAATTAACCATAATAATGATAACACCCAGTTTATAGTAATTTATCATTTAAAAGCTAAAATAGCAGCAACTGGCTATCATGACCAACTCAAGTCAGCACTGGTAAGACTTGAAAAAAAAAGTATCCTGAATCAAAACTTAAAATTTTATGTCCATTTGCTTTATAGTTTTTGCCAGCCTCTAAGTGTTTCCCAGAGTTCTGAGTTAAATACTAAATAAAACAACTCAAATTATAGGACATTGATTTTAATTTGCATGTACCAAATTTCGGGAACTCTTAATAACTCGGTAATGGCTCCAAATCAAATGTAAAAACGGTCCTATATTTTTCTATCAGTTGACAAGTCCCTGGTGGGTTCAGCTGCCGTACTAGTGGGTCCTAACCTTCAATGTAGGGTTCAGTGCTGACAGACACAGGGCCCCTGAGACACAGTGTTCTTTCTTCTCTGTCTAAACCCCTCCTCTCTCTGCTTGCGCTGGGGAGGCTGATCAGCTCTGACTTCAGGCTCCTTGCTGCCTCTACAGTACCCATGGTGAAAGTATAACTTGCATATTCAAGGACTATGCATGTTCATAGTCTCCCATCTCCCAAGCTAAAAAAAAAATCATTTTTAAAAAGAAAAGAATCTCGCTGGATTCTGTGTACTCCCTTGGGCTCTACCTCCTCTCTCTCCTTGAATGAGCTGCCTTCACTTTGACTTCACTCACCTCCAGAATAGCCTCACACTCTTATCAGTTCAAGATGGTTCCCGCCAAGGCCACCACCAAACACAAGCAAATGCTTCTCGGCCCTTCTCTCACTTCAGAGTCAAACAGTATTCGACATGGACGGTCACTGATCTCTGGAGACTTGTTGTTTGCTGGTTACTTGGTTTCTAAAAAAACCACATTCTCCTGTCTCTGGCTGCTTCTCCTTCTATTATTCTTATTTTTGGTTTTTGTTCAGTTTTACATTATCGAAATTAGGCCTATTTTAACAAGTTAAACCACACACAAGTTTATAAAGAAGCAGTTTTATACTCACTTCCCACCCTCACCTCCCCTTCAAGACAACCAACACCAGCTGCATGGAGCCTTACACAGCTCTCCTTCTCTGTGCTCATAAAACACACACTTGCATATAAACAGCTCTTTAACCTTCTGTTTTGTTTTCCCTAATGGGATCGTATTATACATATCACTTCACCAACTGCTTCTTAAATAGCCACATAACATTCCATGGCGTGGATTTATCTTTTATTTAACCATTTTCCTAGCAACAGACTTTCAAGTTGTTCCTAATTCTTAGCCACTTGATAGTACTGCAGTGAATATTCTTGTGTGTGTGTGTGTGTGTGTGTGTGTGTGTGTGTGTGTGTGTGTGTGTATGTGTGTGTATATACATACATACATTTTATATATATATCTCCCTCCATCCTTTAGTGACTGGACTTGTATTTCTTAATAGATAACTAAAATTCAGATTGTTGGGTTATGAATGCTGTGCATTTAGAGTAGAATTTAATTGATATTTTTTTCTGAAAATTTTGCAGCAATTCATATGTTGACTCATAAATTCACAGCATCAATAGGAGAGAGCCTCTTTCCCCTTATCCAGAAAAACAGTCCTGGCTGCTGTTACTCCTTTTAATTTAATGACAGAAACATGAGCACTCGAAAACTGTATCCAAATTTAGATTCAGGGAAGGAGGCTGAGAAATGTCTCACTTGTTTCTTACATGCTTGCATTTCTTCTGCACATGTTCTGATCAAATTCATTGCATGTTTTTCTTTCAGGTACTTGCTTTTTGTTGTTATTAGTAGGTTTTTTCAACTTTTTCTGTCCCGTGTGTTAAAATATTTTCTTGCAGTCTAGTTTTTTACTTTTTACTTTGGGTACTCCTCTCCCATCGCGGAAAATTTAGATTTTTATGGGGTTAAATCAATTTGGTCAATAACTTCTAGGTCATGTAACTATTTTCTCTCATTTTTAATTTAACAATGTTATGGTTTGATGGCTCTGGAATATATATTTTGGGTGACAGAAGAAACACAGCCTTGTTGTAGGGAAGAAAGTAAATGCGTGAGTGGGAAAGAGAAGGACCTTAGCACAGTTCAGGCCAGAGGAAACCTCTCAGATGTTTTCTGCATGAAACAAATGCGTGTTAATCCCCACCTCTCTAGAAGTCTCTTTTGTAAAAGCTGCTATCAGGTCTGGGAGGTGAGTGCTGCCTATCTGTTCCCCTCCAGATAAGATACATGTTACGTGACTTTACCAGGAAAGCCCTAGGCGGGAGACCAAGCGGAGCTCTCGCTTCTCGTTCATTCACAGATGAGAACGTATTTAACCTTGAATTTTCCCTGCTGTAAAATGAGGATAGAAATTTTTAAAAATACTTAAGAGCCACAATCAACACAAACTACCTAATTATATAATAAATACATCATCAATCTAAAACTGAGTTTGAAGCTAAAGCTTGAAAAAAAAGTCACACTCATAGGAATAAATTCATCTTCTGAGGTAAGTGCAGAGGTTGTCTTATCCATAGACTGCTTACCGTTAGAAGACAGTGAGAGAGAAACAACACTGACTTTCTGATACCATCTCCTGAGAACTGAGTTTCTGTGAAAGGTCAAGGCTGGAGGCGATGATTACAAATCACAAAACATCTCAAAAAATAAAACAAAACACCAAAGGCCACTGAACCAACTTTGTCATCTATGGGTAATTTGTAATTATTTCCTTTTCCTACTTTTAGACTTTCCATTTCACTACTAGTTTAGTAAAAAACAGGAATGTTTAAAGACAATCCTCAAAGGAAAAGGAATGACCCTGGTTTATAATCAACATTTATCATCTGATATCCTACAAAAGGCACATGAAAACTGGTCTGAATATAAAACTAGTTATTTTCAGGAGTTCATCTCATAAACCCCCATAATATGCTTTATTCCTCTCGAATAAAAGCACATGAATTTTCCTTGAATTGGAATTTGATTCCTAATGGATACTGTTTGATTCTGAGTGCTAAATAAGCCCAAAGAGTTCCAAAACACAAATCCACACAGTGCGGTCTCTGGTTTCTGCAACTCTGACAGGCTTGCTCATGTGTTCCCTTCCATCTGGGAAATCAGGAAAGAAGCTTTTGTACCAGGGTTCTTAGAAGCTAACATTACAGATGATTACTGTAACCACTAATGGCGGCACTTGGAGAACAAGGGACGGTTATAACATAGTAAGGGACATTTAAAAATATACAAGTATACATTTTCAGGGCTTGTTATCTGCACCATCTGAAACCACCACAGGCTAAAATGACGGAAAAGCTGCTCCTGTGCTGAAGTTCAATATTGTCTTCCACCTTTATACACGTGTGTAAGGTGGTCACACACGACAGCCCAGCAGTAACAGCCATCTTGCTCTGCTGAGAGGCAACCGTGGTTCAGGCTCAGCACGGGGGGCTTTCTGTGGCTTAGAGTGAATATCCCCTAGAAGGAGCCCACTGCTAGAGTCTGAAAGCTTCCCCTGTTCATTTTTGCATCCAGCCACATCTGGAACAGAGTACACACAGAGCAAACCGACTGGAAAAGAGAAACAAGTAATGCACGAGTGATGGAAAAATGGAGAAGTGAATGGCATTATCCAGTGAACCTGCTTTTCCAATGTGACAAATATTTGAGTTTCACGTGCCACAGTATAAGACTGATAGAATTAAATAGAAAATTCTTTCAATTGGTAAGACTCCCAGTGTTCATTTCTTTAGTTCCTTAAATCAGTGGCTAAAAATTTTATTAAAGAAACTTAAATCTCAACCACGGTACCACACATGGATATACAAACCAACAGGAATTAACACTTCTGTTTAGATCGATTGTAATGATTCACTTATATAACTATTCTCAATTGAGATGTTTGCAAATATCAAAATGGGGGGGAGAACACAATTAACCTTGGAAAGAAAGTAAACTATAATTTATCATTATGTTGTAGACCTTTGATATGCTAATTATTACAAGTAAAGACAGCAGTCATTAAATAGGTCCCTGTATGTTGAGAGTATTAGTGTCAATACTGATATGAGTTACCATTTAACTAATTGCTGATAGACATTAGCAAAAATGTTACAAAGCACAGGTTATATAGGAAGGCTACAAAAAAGCCATTGTATTTTTCAATTCAAAGGTCGTATGGGCCTAGGATTTAGTTCAGCGGTTCTGGTGCCTGCCTCACAAGCACAGGATCCTGTGTTCAATCCCCAGTACCACAAAAAAAAAAAAAAAAAGGTCTTACAACAAACCTTTCACCATTACTAGCAAAACCAGTCTAGAGGCATGAATGACTACAAAGAAGCTATTCTATAGGATGTCAAAAAATCTGGTCAGCACCATTTAATTAACATTTAAAATGATCTTAAATAAGGCTTGAGATGAACCAGTGTTCATACAATGCTCAAAAACTAGATCAAGGTAAACAATTATACAAAAGCTATACATTTTTGACAGGTTGTACAAAACCTGAAAATAGTCAAAACAGAATCTTATTTTAAATACACTAAGTGAGGTTTGTAGTATGTGAACTGTGCCACCATTCCTAGTCGAAGATGAGTTCTAAACCCATGTATGTGGACTCAGAATCTAGACTTAGTCACAATGCCATATCACCACTTCCATTATCCCCACATGTTCCCAGGATCAACTGTCAAAAAAAGGTCTAAAGAACTTGAAAAGCCACGTGCAGGAAAGGCACCAGAGAGCTACCGTGTATTTACGGTATTGTCCATTTAATGTCTAAATCCTGTATGCTCTAAAATAGTGTTAGAGTACCTATGGCACAAATGTTACCGTGTTTTTATCTTTATTGGTACATTAAATATACACATCATGATTCCACTCCATAATGGGGATTTGTACCAGTATAAGACACAACTTAATTCTCATTTTTTCCCATAGCCCTACCCACCCTACCACCCCCCCCCATATAGACAAAAGATGTTAACATGGGTTTTTTTAAACCGAAACCTCTGTGTTCAGGTTTAATTGCAGTGTCAGCACTCTGCCATAAATGTGTATTTTGACTACAGTTTGGGCACTCGTCTCTAAGAGATTCGCCATCACTGCTCTGACATTAGGACCATCATTTCTTATTTCCTTGTCATCCAGAAGAGAGATGACCTTCCTTGTAACAGGCATTCAACAAGCATTCAAATTAGATTTTAAAAAGCCCATGGTTTTTGTGTTTTAATGTCTAGTTTTAGAAAGTATTAAAACCTATAGAGGTAGGAAGACTAAAGGCTGTAGAGATCATTGTGCCTCCACAAGGCATATTCTCTAGATCTTTCTTTTTTTTTTTTAGGTTTTTTGAGACAGGGTCTCGCTTTGTGGTTCAGGCTGGCCCTGAGCTCAGCCTCAAACTCACATCACAATCCTCCTGCCTCTGCCTCCCAAGTGCTGGGATTACAGGTGTGAGCCACCACGCCCGGCACTGTGGTATGTGGTACTGGTTGCTGCTGGGGTGAGTCTCCACGCCCAGTATGGTATGTGCTTAACCGGGGCTCGAACCTGGGTCCTTGCGCTTGCAAGACAGGCGCCAGAACCACTAAGCTAAATCCCCGGCCCCTATTCTCTAGATCTTTACAGACTCAGGGAAGATGGGTGACTTCTCCAAAGACATTGGTAATGACCGTGGGGCTCCACGGCCACAGTGTCAACCTTCCTTCAGTAATGCGTGGTTGGGCATATTCTATGGTTAACTAACTCCACGTGGTGAGAATAAGAAGTACTGATTGTCAGGTCAGCACAGGAGAACTGCAACGTTCTTGAAATAGCCAGCTCTTCCAGGGTGAGCTCAGGACACCAGGACAAAGCCTCTGCCACCTGCCCAGGACTTCCACAAGTGACATCTTGAGTTCATTACTACTAGATGTCATGGTACAATACGGAGTTAGTTTTTAAACAAATTTGCATCACGCTAATTTTCATAAACAAAGACCATTTCACGGCTTTCATTTATGCAGGAATCTGCTTGTGAAGCTGTACTTTCCCTTAATATGTTGGTTATAGCTGCTGTTTATAAAGCTAAATTGAAACACATGTCATACAAATAAACTTTAGGAGTTTATTTACATCCTGGCTCTGTTAAAATAATGATAATGAATAGATGTTGTTGGTTGAGTAGTACTGTGCCATCCATTACTACAGCCAACAGACAAAGCCTAGAGCCCCACCAGCTCTCCCTGGACACTGGCAGTGGTATTCTCAGAGCACGTGAGCTGAAGCCTTTCCTCCAGGGGCTGGAGAGTCTGGGTGACAGGAAACTTGCTGCACAGCCAGGGTCTTCAAGGGCAAGCAATGACGTTTTCTTGCTTCTGCCAACTTCACTTCTCATCAAAGCCGTTAAAGGAAGAGTAGGTAGCAAGGGGTTTCGTCGATTTCCTTAACAACCGTAGTTTCAATGAATCGCACAGTAACAGTCTTAGAGATTTATTTAAAGCATCAACTCTTGCAACTTTTTGATAAAGCATATTGAACTAGATCTTGGGAGTCTGTGAATTACTCTTTCACGCAGACCTTCTTACACAAACCTGGTGTCGGACTTTATCCAAGAACCCATCCCCTGAAGAAAAGGGGAATCGGTAATCCTTAATCACACAGGGAACAGATGTGAACACCACTTGCCTCATGCTTAGTGTGTCACCATAATTTAAAGAAGAAGTAGAGAAAATCTTTCAGAGAACACCTGGTAGAGGACAAAAAGACACAGATGTAAAGTGGCAGCTGATAGCGTGGACATCTGTGGTTCTGCTGCCTGACCCTCACCCTCTCTAGGGAAGCCCCTATCTCTTCTTCTAGACCCTTCTCTTGGGTCTAGATTCTTAAGAGTTTGTGAAAGCATTATAGTTCCTAGCCCCTGGAAGCAGCTGGCTGGTTGATCTGGGACGAAACCAGTTCTTTTCTTGAGATCTGTGATGGAAGGTAGGCCAATTCCCCTGCAGAGGCAGAAAAACCTGCCCACGGCCATATTTCCAACACATGGAAGAGGCTGGGCTATAGCAGGGAGAATAAAGTGAGCTCAGACAGAAGCCACGAGCACAAAGGCCAGAGCCTGGCAACATCCGCGTTCTTTGTTCCCCTGGGTTGATGTCCAGCTGTGTGTGTCCCTGCTCTTCCGATGGTTTGGCTATTTAATCTACCTCTGGCTTAGAAAGCAAATAAACTGCCCATGTGCTTAAGCTGGTTCTCCTTTACTTAAAGGGAGCATTTTCTCTTGTAAATTATTAAACTGACTAATATAAATGATACCACAGCAAATCAAATTTTACAGAATCCACTGCTTAACAGACAACTTCACCCCTGCCTCACCTGAACACTAACTGCTCGGCACTATAGGACGTTGGGCCCTCAGCGGCAGAAATGGGAGGCACACCCCCCGCCCCCCAGGAAGGGGAGCTCCTGCGAGCAGTCTCCACAGCCCCAGGTGTGGCTGCAGCCACGTGCCTCTCAGCATAGCTCACCCCGGGCCTCAGATCTCTCCCTGTCTCTCCTCACCTGAAGAATGAAAATGTAAGCGGTATCCATGCTAAAGGCACAAAGTCCATGGTCGATGCCATCTGAACATACACAAAATGCTCCGCAAGTTTGTCTTGCAATTTTTAAAATTGGTTTTATTGGTACATTTTATACACACATTATGATCACAATCAACATTGAGAGTTTGTATCAGTACATGACACGACTTACTCTCATTTTTTCATTCCTCTGTCCCCCAAAACCCCTACCCCCTATATATATTTTTTTCCTTTTTTAACTACACAAATCTTCTTTCTCTTCTTTACTTACTTCTACCACCCCTTTCCCTTAGGAACTGCCCAAATATGGTGAACTTTTAGATATAAAAAAATACTTTTGCAAAGACATCACATGCTTTTGTCTTTTCCATATAATATGCCAAATACGGGCTTTATGGGAAGCAACAGGCTTGCACAGCTTTTGTAAATGTACGTGAAAGAGCCAAGCACAGAACCAAGACACACGAGAGAAGGTATCTGACAAATGTTAAAACTTCTCATCCTGCCAGATTCTTGGTCTGCTATATTTTCCATTACCACATCTCTCTTCCTACTATTAAAGCTAGATTCTGTCCTCTCCTCACCATGTTGCTTTGAGTTCTGGAATTCAGAGATGATTCTCTGTGTTAGGTTATGACAGAAGGAAAAGGACCCTAAGAGCCAGCGACACCTTTGCCTCCACCCAGCTCCCAGGCGCTGGCTCAGCCTGGTGCCTGTGGCAATACAGCAGTTGGTTATTTCCAACTTATTTCAGCCATCTGGCCCCACACCCTTATTAATTGGAGACCAGCACGAGCCACATATGTTACAGCAGAGCACGGAGCCTACCAGAGACTCTGCCCTTGAAGTGATCAGTGATCTCCTGATTTGTGATATTGGCAGAAACTAAAAAGAAGCTTATGGCTCTAGGGAAAAAAAAAAGAGAGAGAGAGACAATGCACATCTCTCTGGAAGTACCCAGTGAAAAGGTTCTGTGTAAAACAAAACAGGATGCAGTGTAAATGCTGTGCCTTTCTCTCTCCAAAGCACCTCCCTGACTGCAGTGGTTTAGCTTTAAGCTCCACAAGCTACTTTTTCGAGCTCGTGTTCCCATTACCCTTAACTGCCCTGGTTCTCATTCTTGGCACAGTCATCCCATTAGGTCTTCATCTGCCATTCTAACCCTGACACCTTCTCCCACCCTGCCCTCGTACCCCAACCCCAAGTCTCTGAATTGGACCTATCCTTTAAAGTCCAAGTAAGACACCAAATTTCTCTCATGAGACCTATCATCTGATGTAATGTGTAATAGTTCAAATCTGTGGCTATACCTGTAGATAGTCATATTTCCTTTTGGCTTTTGTGCTTCAGTGTTGTTTACATACATATTCTTGTCATTTATCTGATTAAGTTCCTTAAGCACAGTGACTGTCTTCCATTCTTTATTGTATTCCCAGTATGTGGCATGATGCCCACTCCCAAAATATGCCCCTGGTAAATACTTGATGAACAAATGTATAAATGACTACAAACATATGCCAACAAACTACTGATCCCAAACTGGAGTTTATAAGCAAACTTCCCTAATAGAAGCAGCAAAGATCTACATAAAATATTAACTTGACTTTCCAATATATTTATCAGTTGATGTGAATTTGATCAGAATAAGTCAATTTTCTCCAGCTTCAGATTATCTTGAAATAATCCCCATAATTAAAAAAAAGACAGTGTCACTAACTAAAATAGAAAATAGTCTCAAAGAGATGTGCACACCTATGTTCAAAGCCACATTATTACAGTAGCTAAAAACATAGAAACAATCCAAGTTTTATCAACAGATAAATAGGAAAGCTAAATATGGCTCCCAAGACATACAACTGAATGATAGTTATTCTTAGGATGAAAAATCTGACACATAACAGTGGGGATTAGCCTTGAGGACGTTGTTAAATGAAATAAGCCGGTCACAAAAAAACAAATGCAGTCTGACTCCATTTACATTTGAAACCTGACATATTCAAAATCATGGCGGAAAGTAGAATGATGGTAGCCGTGGTCTAAAGAGAAGAGAGACTGGAAAGCCGTTCGATGGGGTCGAGATTTCTGTTTTACAAAATGAAGAGATTTATAGAAATGAATGGTGGTGATGGTTCTACAACATATGAATGTACTAAATACCACTGGACTATACACTGGAAAACAATGGAGGTGATATATTTTTGTGTTACAGGTACTACGCTAATTTTTTTTTTAAAGTTCCTGTGGCATATTTCCAAGTAAATGAAGGAAGAATGACAGATTAATGACATTGTTCAAATATTCTTCAGTCTGGTCGCCTCTCTAACATGTGTAGGAGTCAGAGAAGGGGCTGGGGGCAAAGGGGTGGCACTGGTGAGACCATCCCTTTCGGGCATGTGATTATCAGTGAAACTATCCCATTGGCTCTGACAAGGATGAAGGAGAAATAAGACCAGAAAAGCTAGGAAAGCCCTCAGGAATCTGGCCCGATCACTAGGACCAGCATTCTGAGGAGAACTAGGGATCGTGCGTAGCTTAAGAGCCTGTGTCTTGAGAGAAGACTAGGAAAAGCCAGAAGCACAGGTTTTCGGGATCCTGGCCATCACTTTTAGACAGAATGGCTACTCTCCTCTGTGGATTATAGAAGGGGTGCCAGGAGAAAGATGTTTATGTAAAAAGGTTTCTAGTTTGTTAAAAAGAAAAGGCTGTAACTATTGATTCCAACATGACAGGCTCAGGCACACTGAGATAAATAAGGAGAGAGATTTATCCTGTGTGTGCAACTAACTGGTCACACGGCTGAAATTCAAAGCCAGGACTGCTGACTCCCTGATGCAATGCTTTTCTTCCCTTACTACCTCATCCTGCTATATCCAAAAATGAGCTGTTTGTGAATCAGAAAGGAAACACAAGATCCCAAACAGCAAGAATAGATCAAATGTGTGTCTGCAGTGAATTATGACGAGTAGAAATATTCAGATGAGGAAAGACATATTAATAGCTCCATAAATGAAAAATTATAAATGTTGGACTTAGCATAACTCTTGAGTAGGTGGATTTGTTAGAACTTTACTAATTATAGAAGTGCTGGTGCTAGATTTAGAAGGAGTATAAATTGAGTTAGACTATCACTGGCTTGGGTTCGTGAGGAATATTCCTTTAATTTCTAAACTAGCAGGTTTAGATAGATCAATTGATGAACATGTGCAATTTTGTGCTTATGAACAGAAATTGTGACATTTCACGATGAATAAATGATAATGAAAGTATCTAAGTGTCCAAGCAAGTTGTAATTCTCCAGGAAAACTACCAATAGCTTAACACTTCTATTTTACTCTGGAATATGGATTCAACCTACTGAAAAAATGTTAGACTAAGTAAGTATCAAACAATATAATCAGGATAGCAGAGAAGGTGAGGCCATTCAGCTGCATTTCTTGCATCAATTACTTAACCAAAATTGATACATACACAAAAAAACTTGTATAAATATACAAAAAACCCTAAGACTAAACCAGATAAACATATAAAAAACCTGCTACATCAAAGCAGATTTCACAAACTATGTTTAAAAAACACAAAGAAAAACTATGTTAAAAGCAACAGCAACAAAAACAGCAGAACAAAAAGGTCTCCCAGGGCCTCACTAGGACATCCTTGGCTCTCTCTCCAAACAACAACATGGCGGACCCACTATGGAGCCAAGCAGAACGTGTACTGCACACTGTTTCTCTACTACCTCACATTATGTCATTCTCCTGTTATGCCGAGTGTGGCTCTGTCCTGAAAACTCACTGACAGGATTTACCCATTCACGTACTGAATCGACATGTATTAATAACCTGCTAGTCAACACCTAGGACACACTGGGGACATATGTCTTCAAAAGTGTAACAGTTCAGTGGGCAAAGTAACAAGTAAATTAACCATTAATTTAAAACGCTTACAACAAAGGTACACTTCTTGGCAAGACAAAGTGGGGGTGCTAGAGAGAGCAAGAGAGGGTGTTGTGTGAGGCTTTTCCAGGACAGGATGTCACTGGATGGACTCCAAATGATTTAAAGAAATACAGGAGTGGCAGGAGAGATGCTGAGGCAGAAAGACACAAGGCACAATCGAGGCACTGCTTAACAAGGCCATTAGGGAGGACTGTTGGAAGACGATGCCGGACAGGCTGAAGGCCAGACCACAAGCTTCATATAGTTTGGTGTAGGAGCTTATGTTAAGAGCAACACAAAAAGCGTTATGAAGTGGGCAGTGACAGGACCAGATCAGTTTACAGTACCCCGAGAGCTTAGCAGTACAGGACTGCAGGGGAACAAGCTGCATGTGAGGTGAAGGACGGAAGTCTTCAGCAGCCTAGAGAGAAGGCTGTCTACACAAAGAAAAGTTGGGGCAGGATTCAGAAATTAAACAGAGGGTGGAGGCGCCAGTGCAGGCCAGGAGTGTGAGAGGTGGGTTACACAGAGGGGTGGGAATGATGTATACATGTCAACTACACATTATGCTACAGTGACATCTTAGGATGACGGGAGGGGATCTGTCGCTGTCAGAGAAGAAGGTACAAATATGCAAAGAGAGAACAGAATGAAGCAGTGTACCAAACTAGTATTGGAGGCATCAGCACGACAGTGGTTATTTAATACATACAGACAGATACCAACATGAACATAAAAGTAATGATAACTGGCTATAAATCATTTAATAAAATAGGAATTTATAAATTCATACTGCTTTAAATACACTCAAGTTTTGATGAAAAATGGAGCACTCATGTAGTCTCAAAAGACCTTACTACAAATACTTAGAAACGAAAGAGAAAAATAAAGTGATTTTATAAGGATACCCTGATAGACACTAGGTTAACTTTCCAGCACTGTGGCAAAGTACTTGAGATAATCAGCTTAGAAGGAAAGTTCATTTTGGTTCAGTTTCAGTGATTTCCGTCCTTGGTGACCTGGCCCTCTTCCTCCAGCCTTGTGGTAACACAGTACAGTACCCTGGAGCAGGAGAAGGTAGAGAAGGCCTGTTGACGTCGCGGCAGACAGGAAAGCAGAGAGGCGGGAAGGGGCCTGGCACCCCAATCCTCTCCTCAGGGGAATGCCTCTTCTGGAGACCTAATTTCCGTCGACTAGGCCCTAAAGATTCCATCGTCCAAGGGTGCCATGAGCTAAGGACCAGGCCGGTAACACACGGCCTTTGGGGAACACACAACACTCAAGCCACATAAAACACCACCCCGAACAAGTGATGGACACCATCATGTCATCAGTAATGAGGCAACAGACCCCATGTGTCATCTGAGATGAGACGCAATACATGCACAGAACCCAGGTACAACACAACAGCCGAAACTCACACGCAGTGCACCAAATAACCGGCCTGTATTTTAATAAATGAAAAACCCAGGATCCATTACAGATCAAGGAGACACACCACTGAAGATAACACATGATTCTAAACTGAATTCTCTCTGCTACCAACAAATCATGGGAACAGTTGGTGATCTTTGAACGAGGTCTTAAAATTGGATGGTAATAATATATCAATGTTAATTTCCTGATCTTTATGACTATGTTATTTAGAAGAATTGTCCTTCCTTGCAAAAAAAAAAAATGCATGCCAAAGTATTTAGAGGTAATGGTAATCATGCCAATAGTTTGCTGTCAAGTGGTTAAAAAAGAATGCTTTGGGCGCTTTTACAGTGTTTCATAAATTTGAGACTGTTTCCAAATTTCAAAAAAAAAAAGAGGACTAAAAGGAAGGAGAAGCTGGACTTTAAAAACAGAAACCCATTACACACGTTTTAAAGCCTCATAGAACACATTTCCAGTTAATTGCACAATAAAAGATGTATAATTTTCAGATTATAACACAGGCTTGGTAATTCCCCCCAACACTGCTACTTTCCCAAGTGTAGAATTGTACCAGCAGGTTTGGTCCTAGCAATCTGCCCCTTGAGGGCTGGGCCGCCATGGAGGCCCGAGGTGGTCAAACCTAGGTTAGCAGCACTTCTAAGAGGTCCTGCCTCGTAAGACTTCCTTATTTCTGCTGGACGCTGCCCAGCACACATTGATCCCACCATTAATAACCCACTGAGTAGACACCGCTCTCTCTACTGCACAGACTTACAATTTTTTTCACAAATATTAAGCAAAATATCCAGAGTCTTCAACTAGTAAACAGTGCATCAGGAAACAAATTCAGACTCCTAACTCACTGCTATGTTTCCCCCTGCATCCCAAGACCTCCCTAAGAACAAGACTCTGCAACTGCAGGAGAGACAAGAAGAATGAGACAAGTCCCCGGAGAGCCAACTGTTTCTCCTCTCTATGTTACAGGCAGATTTGCATCTTCTCTCTTGCCATGACTCTCCCACATAACAGTTGTGAGGTGAATGTATGTATGTATGTATGCATGTATGTATGTATGTATTTATTTTAAGACAGTCTCACTATGTAGTTCCAGTCAGCCTTGAACTCGAAGTAATCCTTCTGCCTCAGCCTCTTGAGTGCCAGGATTACAGACATGTACCACCATACCTGGTTGCATAGTGAATTCAGAGGGGGGAATTTGAAGCCAATTTTTATTCTGCTTTCTCTTCTGTCTCATTAAAGTGGTCCCACAGCAACTCCTAAATGTTTACAAGTATACCTTAGAATATAAAGGGGTTTTTTTTTGAGGCAGGGTCTCACTCTGTAGTTCAGGCTGGCCCTGAGCTCAGACCAAACTCACATCACAGCAATCCTCCTGCCTCTGCCTCCTGAGTGCTGGGATTACAGGCGTGAGTCACCACAACCAGCACTGTGGTAGGTGGTACTGATTGCTGCTGGGTTTGAGTCTCCACGCCCAGTATTGTATGTGGTTACTGGGGATCGAACCCTTGTGCTAGCAAGACAGGCACTGGAACCACCAAGCTAAATTCCCGGCCCTAGAATGTAAAGGGTTTTTTAAAAATGCTTTCTTAATGTACTGCATTGAATGAGTTTATGCAGTTTATGATAATCACTTAGTTGGCTAGACATGGAAAGAACAAATGATACAGGAGGAATATAAAACTAAATATTACTTGCCAATAACTTGATATTGGATAAGAAAAGCCAAAGCCCAACCTGGAAAAGATTAGAAGCTCCGGACAAATGAACTTCTGACTCCCAAACTTCTAATGTTTTCCCTTGGAAACAGATTTCCTAAGAAGCTCTCAGAAATCATGGCCAGGTCTCTGACCGGAACAAACAGGACTGACACAGCAACTGGGCCTCGGATTCTTTATCTCTGTGAGAATTAAAATACTGTCTTCACCTCGGTGATGGCCGGAGAGAAAGTGACACACAACAGCAGAGGGAGGAGCCTGAGAAGACACTTCAGTAAGTCAGGACTCTCTCATCAATCTCACACTAAAAAGAGTGCATGTTCAAATTCTGATTTATCAACAGGAATACATGCTGTAAAGCTTTATCAGAATTTTGCTTATTGGTTTTGAGTAAATCTTCCCATAAAACAGATGTTCTAAAATAAAAATACACTATATAAGGACCGTATAATTACTTTCAAACTTCTACAGAAAAGGAAAAAGAGCCACTCCCCCAATTAAAAAAATATAACAACAACAAAAACCCTAGAGGCTCCAAATAGATTAACAAGACAGCAACTTGATTGTTCAGATGAATATAGATTATCCAAGTTGACATCATTTAGGAACAACTTTAATACAAGAATTTTTGGGAAAGAGCAGCGTGGTTGTTTTTCGCTGTCAGCACTGGGCTGGGAGCATAGTGGCCTTGGTGGACCTCCAACGGGCTCTCTGCACAACACCAACTGCCTGCGTCTATTCCTGGAACTGCCCTGACCTCCCCTTGGATTCTGTCCCCTCACACACACCCTGCAGGGCACCAGCAGTGGTGGGAATATGTGATGTAAGTTCAAAGATCCCAAAGTGGAAGACACTGCTTTCCTGCACCCTACCTACTGTAACTGAAAACTGGGAACTTACTGGAACTGAGGATTTGTTATGAGTCAGATGGCTCACAGCCTTTCCAACCAAAACATCTGCTCCACAAAGGCACAACTGCTGCCCTCTGTTTCCTCTTGAGTCTGGAAAAGGACCAAGTTGAGTTTAGCCCTTTCCTTAAAGACACAGAGACATCACATGAGAAACGGAATCAAAGCAAGTCTCTCCATCATTTTTCAACTTCTCCTGCTTTCTTAACTGATAGTAAAAATAAGAGAATTAATGTAATTTTTGGACGTTAATAAACTGCAGTCAGTTCAGTAGAATAAGGGAGGACTTTACCTGATATTCAAATTTATATTAGCACAGCTGAAATCAATTTTCTTCACATTTGAGGAAAGAAGGGATATGAATTATCAAACAGCAGGAAAAGGGCCTCATTACTCATTCATTCATTCAGTGCCTATTTACTGCGCATGTGTCAAGTGCTGCTAGAAACAAGCGGAGAACGGGTAATTAATGGCTGTCCTCTGGGAACTTTCCTTACAACATGGGCATCACAAGCAATGAGCACGTAAACCGATGCGTGAGGTGGGCGGGGCCAGGAAAACCGTGCGCCCTGCAGTGAGCGACAGGATGAAACACCACGAGAGATCGGGTATTTCCACAACAATCGCCACGGCCTTTGGTTTTTGTTTTCTTTCAACAACTACAAAGTACTGAGGTGGGTTTTAGGGTTCAGGTCCTAACATAATGGTTTGAGTTCTAGCAAATGCCAAAAAAGAGACATATCCCGGGGTCACCTCCCCCTCTGGGGTTATGATTCAGTAAGTGTGATCTGGTCAAGGAGGGGACTTTCAAAGACCGAACTGCCCAGCCAGGTTCGGGGTCTACTGCCCCAGAACACTGACCTGTAAGCATTTAAAATTTTTTACAAATGTTTGTTTCTTTTCAGTATTTATCTATCCAGCTTGTTCTTGTTTTTCTTTTTTGCACTGCTGGGGATTAAAGCCAGGCCTTCACACTAAGCTACATGGCAAGACCTTGTTTCCTTTTTTTGAGACAGGGTCTTGCTAAGTTGTCAAGTTGCCTAGGCTGGGCTGAACTTGCAATACTTCTGCCTCCAACCCCAGAGGTCTGTGCCACTATGCCTGGCTATTGATAAACTGTATACATGCATGAATTATTCCATTAATACATGATAGATAGCATAAAGCATGCACAAATAATACAACCTTTAAGACAGTGAGATAAAAATAAACATAAATTTTCCCCATGACTGGGTGGCCTGTCTGCTCGTGCTGTAGCTTCCAGAAGGTCTGCAGGCAACACTGGGGTCAGATGGCCGGACAACCAGTGGACCAGCCCTCGGAGTGACAGCTTTGAAAGAGGGACTGTCAGCCCTCACGCTCCTCCACATATTCACACTTCTAGCATGGATGCAAGGAATTAAGCAGAGGGGCGTCAGAAGCATGATCATCTCAGTGACAAGAATTTGGGAAGCCCTGCCTCGCTTTACTTGCCAATATATCCCTGCTAGCTCCGAATGGCACACAGCGAGTAAGGGGGACAGACCTCCGTCCTCGGCTCAGCGGTCGTAGCGCCACTGAGTCATCTGCCCATCCACGTTAGGTCCTGGGTAACAGGGTACTGTAGGCAGGTCAGAGACCTTGGGGTTCAGACCAATTTACTGCTTTCTTCTTAGGTCAAGGCTGAGTTATTTAAGAGCCAGTGAGCCTATTTCCCGACTGCGAGGCAGAAAGAGTTTGAAAGATGCTATTATCAGGAATGGCAGCCACCTCTGTGACCATTATCATCACCATTGTCACCCCAGATCACCTTCAAATATCTGACCCACCTTCCCCAGCGATGGACAACAAGCTTGGCCTCATTTCCCTGGACACTACTACATGAGATTCTATACATTGAATTCAGCTGACAAATTCTGACCTGGGTGTATAGAAGCTGTTCCTTGCCTGGTCCCTGCTATCCATGGTAAGCAGGTAGCAGCACAACTCCAGCCACCTACAACATCCCCTATGCCCACCCCGCCAGGCTGTGCATATGTCCCCATGAGCCAACAGTCCTCCCCTGCCCTTCCATTTGGCTCCTGACTTCCCGGCTACTGCCTCTTAGCAGGCACCAAATTTCAATCAAATACAATGTGATGACACCAAATCTTATTCAAATACTTACAATGTGATGAAATCACTCACCGAGTTTGGACATTAGAAGGAAATGCTCAAAAGGATCTATTCATAACTGCACGAGTGAACACACAGATGGACCAATCGGGAGAATATTTCTATTGTCTAAAAGTCAGACAATCATTCTCAGGACAGTCAGACCCCTTAAACAAAACCTTTTCCAACTATGTATATTACTGTGCAGTTAGCACAAAGTGCTTCCTAAGACTCTATCTAAGAACCAGGGATGTAGCTCAGTGGTAGACCAACTACTTAGCATGTACAAGTGCCTGAGTTTGATCCTCAACATTAGAAAAACAAAACAAAACTACGTCAAAAACTCTAGAAAACAACCCAAGAATCAATATAGACAAAAAAAAAAAATCCAAAACCAAACTTAGAATTAAAATAAACAAGATAAGTACATGCATCTATTAGTACAGACTATAAGTTAGAAAGTAGGTTTTTTTAATTAGGTTATTATAAATCAGGATTGTATTCTAACAAATGTGGCTATTAAATGGAAATAGGTAAAAATTCAAAATTATAAGACATATCAGCAAATAGCAAACCCAAATAGGTAATTTACAATAAAAAGAAATGTTATTAGGAATTAATTTTTTTAAATATGTTAACAATCAATGCATTTGTTGGAGAATGCTTTTCTTTTCTTTTTTTTTTTTAGAGAATGCTTTTAAACTTTCCAAAAATAGCTAAAATTATTCTCTTTTCAATCTACGTCGTAAGTTGTATATAGTTTTCTATACCCAAAACTGGACCATAAATGGTCTATACACACACACACACACACACACACACACACACACGAGTATAGCTCTATTAGTCAAATAAAACTTTCATAAACAGAATAAAAGACCATGCTAAAATAATATTCTATTTTGGATCAGCAGTTTTATTCTTGGACTGCATGAAAAGCAATCTAATTCCTCACATGAGGAAAGAAAGCAGAGGAATCATATCATTAATGCAATAACTGCTCATAGGAAACTAAAGCCCCATCTCGGGGCCTTTGGCAATGCAAACACACTAAGCCATGTTGTTTGGCTACGTAAGAGTCTGGCATGAGACTCTGAGGCCAGAAACTCAAATCCACCTGCATACCAACTGTAGAGCCACTGTCCAGCGGTATGGGACATTATACAACAAAAATGATAACTCATTAATTAAATACAGACATTATTTAGGTACTAAGTATTCTTAAATTCATATGGCTAGTGCATTACCTCCCCAATATGTTGATCTATTACTGTATGATCATAAATCACAGTTGCAAGAAATGGATACACCAAAGCCTAATATCAGTGTATTTTCAAAGGAAGAAACAAAATCAGAACAAGGAGATGGAAAAAACACATTTGAATAGAACCTAATGCACTAATCTCTCCCTAGGGATGACCCTACGGGGAAAATCAAGAGTCCTCTGTGCCTCTCAGGGACACCCTCCAGCATCCATCTCTACTTTCAGATTATTCAAAGTTTCATAGCAAAAAAACCCCCAAAAAACCTTTTATTTTGGATAATGCTGAAATCACTGTTATCAAATTTTGGCTCTATAACATTCTTTTTTCCTAATCTTTCTCTTGCTTTACTGTTATACATTTTACACATGAATACATTCAATAGTCTAATATTGCTCACCTGGGATCCATTTCATCTCCCAAAGAGAATATCACATTTAGATCTTATTGCATTTATGTACTGTCTATAACTTTCATAGCGTAATTTGATTCTTTTATTTCCTAGTTCTTAGAGAAAGAAGCAAGAGAAGTTATACTATTGAACAAATAATTAGGCATTATAAAGAAAGAAGTATTAAAAAGTATATGAAGAAAAGGAACGTTATGTGTTATATATGATGCAATTCTTTCTATATCATCAAGTTTTAAAGTTATCTGATTACAGAATTAAAATCATTTAAAAAGTCAACAAATGATTTTAGTAAAGTTGCAGTATAAAAATCCATTTGATACCACTATAGGCCTACATACTATGGACCACAACTAGAAAATGCAACAGAAAAGACCCCATTAAAAATGCTAATAAAAAGTTCCATAAGTGGGTATTAATTTAAATCAGAAAACTGGAGGCATATTCAAAGATGACATTAAGTCTGACAGCAGAATTAAAGAAAGATGGGTAAGTGAAGATTTGCTCCATGCTGGGAAAACTAAATATAGTAAAGATGACAACATTCTCTAAATTATTATGAAGATTTAATAAAATACTGATTTTACAGAACTTGATATTGGTACTAAAACACATATTTGGAAAAGTATGCAAAAAATACCAAAAGAAAAACATTGAAGTTATAATAGTGGTTTCAAACTATCAAACTGCAAAATGTTTACAGGAAAAATTATTTCTTAAAAAAATACAAGGTATTAGTCAAAACAGGAAAAAAAAAAAAGCCTCAAATCAGAATTCAAATAAAAACATAAAAGTTGGGATGAGACAAGCCCAAAGTCCTACTCCCAAGGTAAGAAGTATTTAGTGCACAACTGGAGAGCAAAGTAAAGACAGATGTTATTCTAACACGTGTAGGAGAGGGGACACACGTGGAGAAAAGAGAAAGGAAAAGAAACAGTACCACTGCCCCCTAAAAGCAGAAGAGGATCAAACACGCTCTCATATTCTTTAAAAAGAAAGTGCCAATGCCTTCAAATAGATCAAATACAACATTAAATATCAAAAGGACAAAGGTGCAGGAGACCCCAAAGTGACAAATGCTAAATGAAATAAAGTCACTTGCTATCCATGGCATTTAGTTCAGTGTGAATAACCAGGTTGACTTGAACTACAGTCCAAGGAAACGAACCAAAAATGTGCAACTTGACAAGGCATTGAAGCATCATTTTTAGTTATCATCACATGATGATTAATGTAGCAAGAATGAATAAACGTGACAGAAAACACAATCAAACCAAGGTTAGAAGATAATAAAATCTTGCTGCTAGGTCCCTCATTCCCACCCTTCCCTGCCCATCTCAGAACTGTCTCGTGGGTCTTGTCTGCTGGTTTCTGATCAAGAGTTCCCCTTCTGTACATTCCAGTGAGTGAACTTGAGTTTTATTTTCCTGTTTGCTGGCAGGCATCATGGCTCCCCTGTAACTCTAGTCCCACTTGAGCCTGGCCATGCTCTTAAGCAATCACTGTCACCAATCTCTCTCTTAGCTTGAATCCCCTGTCATTACCTAGCACCTTTACCTTTCCGGATTACCATCCTGCCCAAAGGATCAACCAGGTTGGTTAATTAGTTAGTTAGTTAGTTAGTTAGTTTGTTTGTTTTTTGAGATAGGGTCTCGCTTTGTAGTTCAGGCTGGCCCTGAGCTCAGCCTCCAACTCACATCACAGCAGTCTTAATCAAACCTGAAGAAACAGTTTCACATTGCTGGAAATATGACAACTCGGTCTAATCTTTCTTGAGTGCAACCTGAAAATATATAACAAACTATTCTTATCTTTGACAACGTAATACTACTTTAGGGAATTACTCAAGGAAATAATCCAAATGAAAACAACTGGAATTAACACATGTTCAAAGTAACACTATCAGAAATGAGAAAGAGAAAATATCATCCACTGATTAATCCAGGGAGATGGAACTGACATCAGATTCTTCCTGACCTGCCAAGCCAAATGCCCTGTTACACCCCTCATGCCCTTTGCTGATATTTATAAAACTACATATTCTGATGGGTGATAGTGATAGCTGTAAGAAAGTTAACAGGACATGAAAACAGTGGCTAGAACAGAAATGACAAGAGGTCATTTACTTTCCCAAGGACCTAAGTTCTTTGTGCCAGATGTAAGCACCGTGTATTTTGCCATCTCTTGATTACTATCTTTTATTCAGAGTCATAAGTATAATTTCTGTTAACAAAGACAGGTAGAATTACTGTAAGATCATCTGAACACTGGAGACTGAGAAGTCCTACCCAATGCCGTGCGTGTGGCTCTGCCAGCCAAACTGAAGACATGAAGACCCCTCACCCCAACCCAGAGTTAATGCCAGCTCATCTCACACACAGACTCACACAGACACGAAAACCCTGCAGAGCTCAGAACGGGAACTGCTGGGTAATTTCAAAACAAACATTAATAACATTACAGGTAATTTATTGTGACTACATTTTTAATAACCACAAAATCAGACCCATCCTGCCAGGGGGTAACAGGTAGCATATTAAGCCCTCTTGTCCACAGGACTGGAAGGGAGAAGACTTTCACTGAAAACCCAGCTGAGCTCATACTGGCCTATAAGCCTGGGAAAGTTACTTAAAGTGCATTAGAGTGTTTCTCATCTGTAAAATGATCATAATAAAAATTAACTATCCATTTCTTCACAAAGTTGTTTACTATAACTTCAAAAGTAATTTGTTTCATCTTCTATTGTAATACCTAGAAATATATCATTTAGCTCTAACTCGAAATGTGACTATAAAGAAAAGAATGAAAATATGGCACAGAAGTTAAATTTTACAATCCCTTGGCAAGGTCAGAGGGTTTGTTAAATGACCTGAAGACCTCCAGCAGCTCAACAGTCAACTGCAGATAGAGGTCACCAACCCATCCTGTTCAATGGAAAGATGAATCTGGTTCATGGTGTTTTATACTTTTAATTTGCAGTGTTCCCACAGGTATCTCTTCTCTCTCTCTCTCTCTCTCTCTCTCTCTCTCTCTCCCTCTCCCTCCCTCTGCTCTCTCTTTCTTCCTCTCTCTCGTTACACTATCTGAGAATACTGGCAGGACAGCAGTCACACAGCCCCATGCAAACACATGTGAATACATGAGTGAAGGAGAGGCCTTCCCTCCCTGAATCTCACTCACCCAGGGCTGGCACGATGCTCTGAAATCAAAGAACATAACTGATAAATGGGCTCTATATTAGAGGAGACACTAGAACAAAGGGTTTTGAACTTTGTCCTCATAAAGAAATGATAAATGTTGAAGGAGGTGGGTATGTCTACTCCGGCCTAAACATTACACAATGTATACAAGTTTTGAAACATCAAATGCTACCCCACAAATACATACAATTTCTGTTTGAATGCATCACTTTAAAAAATAAATTTTTAAAACTAAAGGGATGTGGAACAGCATTGTAACTATTTAACAGCCTATGTCTCTTTTTAAAACAGTGGGGCATAAACGCACTAATTTCGCAGGACAAGATACTGTGCGAGGCCCTCAGAACACAATGGAAAACAAAACAGGCTTGCCTTTCCTCTACATGCCTAATATTTGTAACATCAAGGTTGCACATGTACACACATGCAGGTGCACATGCACACACACACATACACACACACAAAGCATGGTCTTTAATGGCTATAGCAGTCCCATGATTTTGACATGTCAGAGCTGAGATGACGGTAGTTCAGAAATTACTTTTGCAGGTTAAAGATCCAAAGAACTCCTTAAAAGTGAAAATGCACGCTTACTGTAGGGCAGCACCCCACAACTCTGGCAGTACAGCGAAGTTAGCTGGGGAGCATTAGAAGCCTCAGCTGCTGGGTCCTCCACCAGGGACTCCAATTTAATTGGTCCGGGGTGCAGCTCGGGAAATGTTTTAAGTCCCCAGATGTGGCCAACATTGAGCCTCACTGGCTGGGAGCATCTTGGGATTTCCTGGGAATTAAGTTCACAATCTGCCCTACAAACGTCTCCCCACTTGGGAGGACAGAATCTCTTCGGAACCCAAGAGTCCTCTTCAACCACACTCAGCCCCTGAGCAGTTCGCACTGTGAGCCCTGGGGCCGGGCCAGGGGCCAGGTGTGAATGTAAGGTCAGCCACAGGATCCTGCTGCGAAAAACCAGGCTGAGTGTCAGGAGAGTGTTTAGGATTCCACTCATTCAGGATTTGAAACATCCTGGTAAGAAAAATCAAAAGACAAAAAGAAAAAAGAATCCTTTCTGCAATAGTGACTAATTACAAATATACATTTCTCTTTTCTGATATTTCTCTGAAATACTTTTTACTCTGCATTGTAGAAAATTTAGAAAATGCAAACAGAAAATGTCGCCCACAATCTATGACTTACACAACTGTAAGTCCTACTTTCTCCCTCTGTGTGGATACATACAAACAAAATTTAAAGATTTACACTGTACATTCTTCCTTGTAATAGGTTATTTTCAGCTAGCAATATGTTGTGACAGAGACTTCTGTTTAGATGACAAACTGAACTGCAGAAGTCATCACTGGTGTGCAGCAAGGGCTCAGACTGAGAATGCCCCCAGAGGCAAGACAGAGGTCCAGGGTTCTGTGCAAGCCTCGACCGGAGGCAGGGTGTTAGCAGGGTGAGCCAAAGCACATACAAATCTGCATACGGGTGAGAACACTGTGGGGTCTGCAGGCTCCAGAAACTTCACATTCTCATCAGCCTTGGCCTCCAGCATTTCATCAGAATTTCTAATGTAGTCCTCCTATAGGTGGCCACATGATTATGTCCTGGGTCTCACGGAAGGCCCTCATTTTGTGCATGGCCATTTGTTCTGTGATATTAATGCTCTGATGAACTCACAAAAAGATCCAGAATAGCCCAAGTAACCCTGAGCAAAGTGAACAAAAGAGGAAGCACTGAAATCCTGAATTCAAGTCATATTACAAAGTTCTAGTGACAAAAACAGCATGGTACTGACACAACTGACACACGGATCGCTGGAACAAAACCCAAACACCTTCAGTTATCAGATTTTTGACAAAGGGCCCCTTTAAAGAGGAAAACAAAAAGAAAGATGGTTCAAAACTGGGCAGTAAACTCTGAAGACAGCAATGAGATCTGAAGAAAGAGGAAGAGGAGGTGAGCTCACTAACATATATGCGCCAATTCCCCACCGAAGATGAATGCAATTAATATGTATCACAAATGTATACTAATCTTCAAAAGGAAAAATAATTCCTAAAAATCCGTTTGTCTGATGTTTTACAGTAAAGATGGGGCTTATTTTGTTCTAACTCCTTACTAGCCTGAATAATAAATTCACTCTCTGGATGCCAGCAGCCAAGTATCCATGGTCATACACCCATCTCCAGCACCAGGCACAAGACCAGAATTTTATTTTCTAGAGAAAATGAAACTCCTCCACAAAAGACTTACTGAGTGCAGCATCTGATAATCTCACAAGAAAGGAGACAGATCATGACTCGGTCTCTTCATAGTGAGGCTCTCAATTAACAAGACGACATCTCTGCTATCTGAAACTGACTTGAACTGGTATTAAAATTAATTACACATTCTTGAAACAAAAATGGATCAGAGGGTTGCTGAAGGGTAGTAGCAGATGAGAAGAAAATTAAAACAAGATAAATACTTCTTTTTTTCCTAAGTGAGAAAGCACATGAGTTGACTGTACACACAGTCTGAAGACCATATGAAGCTATGAGAAACAACTTAAGACACAACACTGAAAGCAGAAAGGTTCATGGGAGAGTTACAGCAGTATTTTCTTTTTAAACAGGGTCTTGCTTTATAGTTCAGGTTGGTCTCGAACTCAGCAATCCTCCAGCCTCTGGCTCCTGAGTGCTGGGATGACAGGTGTGAGCCACCACGCCCGGCAGCATTTTCTTTTTAGACTGGTGAAATTATTAACTTGGAGGAAGGAAAAAGAGCACCTTGGGTAAGTTCTTACATCATTATTTCTAAGTGAAATGTTATAGCAGTTAAATAACAAAACAACAGGACCAGAAAAAGAGATAAAGGCCCTTGAGACAAACACAGACTTCAAGAAAATTGAAGTTATTCAAAAAATAACGACATGTCCTGAGAGACTTAATAAAATACTTTTAACCCTAAAAAAGTTGTTCACGTACACTAAACAAGTACGATACATGAACCTGTTCTTCTGCAAAAAGAAAATGGTAAAGGAAATGGTAGTGTGTACTTTGGGGTCTAAATTAACTCACTGTGATTAATAAGCACATAATAAATTTAATTAGAAAAAAACTGTCCCACAAACTCAAAGTGGTGTTATTTGATTTTTAAAGCTCCAGTCAAGCTTTCCCCATACTTGGGGGCTGCAGCAATGTGCTGGTACATTGGGTCACACACAAACACATTCCTGGCTATGAGCTTTTCAAAGATATACTACTCAGAATTTCTCCTATTTATCTAAGCTCCAAATCATATTTTTTTGCACTTGGGCATATCCTGTCTATAATTTACAGATGGACAAGTTCATCTGAAAGCTGACTAATTAAAATATATTGATCATAAAATATGTACTGTTATCTTTTTTCTCTAACACATCCTGAATCTAATCTTAGCTGAAAATGTATAAGTACTTATCCCTGTAGAACATAAGACAAGAATATAATTCAATGAAACCTTTACAAAATGTCAGATTAATTACATTTTTTCAGTGCAGATGGATTTAAGGAAATCATCTCTGAAAACAGTACTTCATTTAAAGTAAAATAAAGACAAAAATTTTCTGTGATAAGTCAATGTGTAGGAGATGCCAAAATATTAAAACTGCCATATATTAAAGATGCTTTGATATGAATTTTTAAAATAAATATAAGTAGTTTTGATGATTCTGAGGCAATGTCCTAGAAACCCTAAAGTTTTTATGTGTAACATAATAAGAAAATCAATAACAATGGCATCTAAGAAATAAACTGAGTCATGTGGGGCTAAAAAACACTGCAAACTTTAGAGAGGTCATTAATACACAAGCAGCATGTTAAATAGCCATTCAGTTAGCAAGTATTCACTGAGTGTCAGCAATACGTACGTATTCAAATAGACCTGCAGTCGGGCTCAGGTTAGTATGAGGCTAATCACATAGATGAAATTAACTCTCAGCACAGGTCAGCATGACATTTCTGAAAAATTACTTTTTATGAGGTTTTGAAATTCAGTGCCATAAAAGTCAACCGCATAAATCACTTTTGAAGAATCATTCATTATACAATGATTTCATGTGTTGGTAGACTTTTTGGAGTTAAACATTAATGGTGACAAAAATATCTCTTTGCTCAGTAAAGCTTAATATGTACCTCAAAACAAGTTACATTTATTTGTAATAAATATATCACTTGTATTTGTGACATAAGTTATGTTCTATTCATCCCAAGCCAAAATGTGGTATTTAAAATATTATGTATAATACGTCTGACTAAAAAATGCCATTTTAGAGCACTAATCAAGTTAGGAAGTGCACAAAATACAAAAGGCGAAAAACAAATTTGATGGGTAATGCTTTTCTTTTACTATTTCTAGTACCGTTAGCCTTCATTCTGTAAAGGCTACTTCTTTTTTATAAGTTCAATTAAATAACAAATTAGTCTCATTTGATTCTAAAACTATACTAAATAAAATGACATTGGGAATGCCCGGATATACACTGCATCTATTAAAATAAATCATACAGGACTGGAAAAGTGTCCAAAAATTTGGACACATAAGGTTACTTTAAGTTGCTTTTTTGATCATGGTTTACTACGAGACTATGAAGCGGAAAAAGAGCTCCTCAGGACAAACTTTCATGGGCCACAGGTCTTGTCTCGCGCCTGTCAGGGTCCGCAGCCTGCCCAGCACCCTGCATCCTTTCAGTGGGTCAAACCTCTAGGATTACCCCCTCCCCCACAGCATGAAGTAATGCCAATGACAATAGCCACATGCAAGATATCAACACAATCACTTTGGGAGGCTACCGAAAATGAAGACAGCAAAGGGTGCTGCATGATATTTCTGCTCCCACATCCCCTTGGCTCACTCAATTCCCATAACTACAGAAAGAAGGAAAGCAACTGAACTACAGATTCTCTCCAAATCCAATTCAATGCAACAAGAATGAAAAGCAAAGTCTACCCACAAGGGCTACCTACAGGGGCTGACATCAGCCTTCTCCTCCAGAGACAGCACACCTGCCTCTCTCAGGCCAGGCCACTCAGGCTGTTCTCTGGCCCATACTGCCATTCAGCTCTCCAAGATAGCTTCTGCACAATGCCTCACCACCTGATGCTTTCTTTTCCAAGGAAAGGCACACTGGCTTTCATCTTAAGACATTCTTCAGAGGGCTCTCAAGGCCATTACTCTAGCAGACTCAGTAGCTCTTATTATTCTTCAGTTTTGGGGGTCTCGAAGACTTTCATTCAAATGTAAAGGTTCTGCATGGCTATTGGTGCTGTGCCTTGTCACCACGAATGTAACAACAGCTCACACAGCCCTCGAGGGAGAAGGGCTAATATAGAGGCATGCTACCTAGGAAGTCACTTCTTACCCCTGCATCTTAGGACAGGACATGGTTAAGGTAACAGCATTTGTGATGAAGACCCAGTCCATAATAATGAAGTTTTACTAAAGGTAGGCAGGTTTGCTGCCATCATTATCAATCAGTAGAAGGGTTGGCCCATGAGTTTTATTATTCTTTTGCTAATTTCCTTAATGCATAATTAATATAGCACCTATTCAATACCAAATATACACATATAACTAAAGAGCTACCATCTGTTTCAAAGACAGTCACTGCTTAAAAGTGGGACAAAGACAAGAGTTAGACACCCAGTTATTTAAGGGCTAAGTCAGACTCAAGGACATGATGCTGCCATATCATATTGGGCTCATCATCTCTCAGAGACAATGACAGTGCATAACAGCAGTAAAGAGCATCAGTCACAGAGTCAGCAAGCAAACTGGGCCTGGAGCTCCAGGGGTCTCGCAGTCTTTGCGACTCTCAGAGAGTTCCGAGAACAACAAGTGTCCCCTCCTTCACTCTCTCTGCTCTTCCATCTACGTCTTCTAAAACTATGTAACACCCGTTCACAGCTACCTCAGAGAATGACCCCCCTGCACCCACATACACTACCCTGAGGATGCACTGGAAGGTCTTCTTGGAAATGCTAGGCTTGTCACTTCAAAATGAAAATACATTATGCTGAAAATAATTGTTATTCACTTTCAAACAACTGATAACACAGGGAATGGTTTATTCATTTTTGCCCAGTAACACTACATCACAACTAAATCATAAAGTCTCAGGGAACTAATATTTAGTTTCAGTATGTTTCCACCCTTAGAAAGATACAATTCTAGGTGGCCTCCCTTTCATTACTATTAATTTATTGTTAAAAAGTATAACATGTATTATGCATTATTGCCACCATCCTTTTTTGTGATACTGTAGCGCAAACCCAGGGCACTTTTATCACTGAGCTGTAGCCATCCCAGTGCACACCACCCTCATTTTTGAAACAGAGTCTCACTAAACTTCTCAAGCTGGGCTGTAACCTGCCATCCTCCTGGCTCCGCAGACCGAGGAGCTGGCACCACAAGTGTGCACTGCCACCCCAGCTGTTACTTCTTCATCGTGATACATAACTGGTTCTTAAGAACTGAACTGCGGGTAAAAACACTTTTAGAATATATGATAAAATATCCTTACACCCTTTAGGTAGCACTGTCAGTTCCATTTCCAGAGAATGAGACAAGTTTGATCTTGTGAAACATAGTAAGTCTGAAACAAACTAGATGAGAGCGGCCCTCACCTGCCACACTCGGAGCCACAGACTTCTGAGAATGGGCTTCGCTTCTAGCGAAGAAGCAGCCACTCTGTGTGGGGCTGTGGAAGAAGCACAGTCAAGTGGGGAGATCATTGTGCTACATGTGGCCTTATTGTGTCTCGCTGGCCTCCTCTCCCTGCTATAGGAAGATTGTTTTGTAGGCTCATTATTGCTTCACCAACTGCAAGGAAGGAAATATTTCTATGCAATAAAAATTCTTTTGGTGTTTTTTACTCCCTTCTCTTCCATGCAAAACAGGAAAGCATGACACATTGCCATTTATGGTTACAAAAGATCCAGATGAAGGTTCTTCGTGTTCTCAGACAATTGTGCTCACAGTATTACCACAACACTCTCCCAACTGAGCACTGTTTAAAGAGGAAAAAAATGCTTTACATGCTCCAAACACAATATATCTCTGGAGAAGACACAGCTTGACAAATGTTTACTAAATCAGGTCAATGATTAATCAAATAGCCTGAAATTATGACATTAATATACTTCCAGATGGCTACTCAAAATGAGAATATGAAGGCAATTTTGATAGGTTTTAAAGCAGTTTTCTTTTTCTCTTTCAAATACTTTTAATAGCGTGATCTACAGGCCACTGACAACACAGGGCACAGATCAGACTCTTACAACACGATTACTTCATTTACATGGTATTCGTCAGCCACCATCACCAAAAGCCATCACCTCCCAACATTTCTGAGAGGGTCTCTCCTCTGAAGCGGGTGACTGTGTATTCCTCAGCCTCACTCACGGAGCGGCTCAAAGGATAAGGCAGGTACTGAGACCAGCACCCCCTCTCCTCTCTCAATGTGCTGGTTGCTGTTTTCATTTAAGGTCCTTAATATTCTTCCTAAAACGCCGGTTGGTGTCACATGTTTAAAACCAGCATCACAGAATTTTAAAGCTGAACCTCCAAGACCACAACTCAGAAATTCATGTTTGGAATTAAGAGAGTAGAAGGCTGGACCGCAGAAATATTTCTCAATTTCCCCCAGTCACACCGTTAATCTAAAAATACGAATTTATAAATACTGTATCTTTTCTCTGGTATGAGAAAGTGAAGATGTAAATGAGTTCTAGAATGTATGATCGATATTATGAAATAGAAAACATTCAAAGGGAAATGAGGTGTAGGGGTAAGCAATGAGGGGAAAGAAACAATGCGATGGTAAAAAAAGGAGACAAAGCTAATGTATACAGGGGGCAGGGGTCATAGGTTGGGTAGGGGACTGGGGAAAAATGAGAATTAAGTCATGTCATATACTAATACAAATTCTCAATGCTGGGTGTGATCATGATGTGTATGTAAAACGTATCGGTAAAGATTTAAATCTAAAAAAATACAAATTTCTGAAAGATTATTCATTTTATGAAAGGATTGGCTAAAGAGTTTCTTAAATCACTGTCCTATAGTTTCTTTGTAAGAATCTGAATATCAAAATAAATAAATATATATATATACACATAAAAATTTATAGGGATGTATCGATAGCATAAAGTTAATCATCAGCAAGATTCATGACAGTGTTAGGTAAGACATCTGTAAAACAGTGCAAAATAATTTTAATTGTTAGTGCTGCCATCAATAAAATATTACAATAACTCTTGCTTCTTCAAAAGGCACCCATGTGAAAACATAAACATGAACAGTTTACCTTTCAAAGTCTATGATATTATTTCAATCAATAAAATGAAATCCACCCACCCTTCCTTCAAATTAAAGGTAATGCTCACATTTACAGAGAATTATAGTCCTTAACAAGCACTGTAAATCCAAACAATGTAATTAGACACTGAATTTCCCATGAAAAGAATTATGAAGTTTACCTGACCAAAAGCCTAGAGCTAAAAAGTTTTATATGAAAAAATAAACAAGTCATATTTAAATTTTTTACTATAGAAATACAGTTTACAGCAATAAAAACATAAAACTTTAATAAGCTACATGTCCTAATAATGAAAGCAAAGAACTTTTCATCTCTTTCTAACTCTTTCCCTACTTATACTACAACAAAAAGAAAATGAATAAACTCTGTCATCGGAGGCATCAGATTCTGAAGACTGTGTCTAGAAACACGTGCGAGGGTTCTTTCCTTAGATGAAATACTCCAGATGCTGCTGCAATGGATACCAATCTACCCACTATTCAGATGAGGAAAAACAACACTAACTACACGGGCAGCGCATGCGCAGCTTCTGGCCCTTCACTGCCCTTTCATATTGCCCTTCCCAAGTTTCTACCAAGCTGAAGTTTCTGTTTTGAGGGAACTAGTGTACTTTATGGCTTCTTAAGAAATGATTTTTATTTCCATTTTTCTCTCTGTACATTTCTCTATGCTAAACTTAGAACCTGAGTCTCTAGAGAAATTGAGATCAATATTCTCCAAATGAGAATATACATTATTTTGTGTTTAACTGTCATGAAAATAAAGAGGTGAAAAGATGGTTCAGCCTTAGTATAAAACTAAGTTAAATCTGAGAATCACACGATGATGATTAAGTGAATGAGGGAAACAGCAAGCAAACCAGCCACCACCAACTTCCAACACTGCGTCTGCCTCTTGCTCAGTGCTCAGCAGCCCTGGGCACACGAGCTACGCTCTCCTCTAGAACATCCCTCCCCGGCTTCTGCAATGCCACTCTCCCAGGTCTTCCTACACTCTCACCGACCTCCTTGGGCAGTTACTTTGGGGACAACTTCTATATCTGACCTTATTCCTCAGAAGTCGGGCATCTTCTCTATCTGTACTTTCTCCCCCTGTAACCACAGACATTTTAGTGGGAAAATAAGTAATGCTAAACACTTCAAAATTTATCTTTCCACCTTAACCTCTTCCGAACACCAGGCTTACATATCCTATCTACCAGACATCTTCATTTAGAGATCTAAACAGTTTTAAATGACAATATTCAAGTCAGACTTCCTGACTAACCCCTCAGCCTGCTCACCCCATCCCTGACTTGTCCTTCCCCCCAAGCCCCACCTTCCCCTCTAAGTAAAAAGCTCCACCATTTACACAGTTATTCAAGCCAGGAACCTAGAGGTCTTCCTTGATTCCTCTCTGTTAGTATTTAATTTTCTTGGCATAATAATCAGACAGACAGTTGTCTGTAAAATAATCAAACAAAAACTTTATATTCATCTTGCTCTTAAATAACATTTAAACTTAAATTACCTCAGAGAGAATAGCCCTTTTTCTGAGAATGTGAGCTCTAGAATCTTCGTGAAATAAACAGCATTTCTGTACATTACCTTGTCTAAAGTCTGTAATCAAAAATAATTACACTATGAAATAGAGCCAAGAGTTAATACAACTTTAATAGCATCTTATATACTCTATAAAAATATTTTGAATTCATAAAACATATAAGAACAAAGAGCAACAGTCCTCTTAAAACTTCAGTCCTTTAAGAAGACAAACTTAAATATTCTGTAAGATACTCAAATATAGCAGGCTGTACTTTATGGTAACAAAGATTCATGTACTTTTATAACTAACTAGTCTCCATTAATTATTAATTACACTTAATTCCATTGTCAGTACGTAGGAAACCATTGAGTAATTTCAGAGTATGTCTTGAAAACCTAAAGGCCGAAAGGCCTCCTCAAGTCTCCTAAAATGGAAGAAAACAGCACTGGAAAGAACACTTACAGAATTCTAAATCATTTCCTCCTACTGACAATTTCCAACTAATGAAAGAATATGTCAAGCTGATAAACCTTGCTGAGCACCTAAAGTAAATTTTGATGATACACCAATGAATAAGGCCTGGAGTCTGTTCTTAAAGATACATGGCACAGATAAATCCTCATACAAAATAAAATTGAGCTGACAAAACTCCCCATTGCAAAGGTTAAGGGGTTATCTAGAATTTAAATGCTCTTAAAGAAAAAAGAAACCTAGTATGTTAAGTTATTGAAACCAGATTTAATGTCACAAATGTTCTTTAACTAAACTTTTATAAAAATGTGGATGAAATTTTCTACTTCAAAATGTTTTTAATTTAGATCTAATAACCTAGAATATATAATATATACAATATAAAATAAACTATATAGTGCAAAAGAGGAATATATGAGATAATGGGGAAGTTTAGGGTTTTACTCCAGTGAAGTGAAAATCTGTTACAGTTTCAAGACCATTAATTCTAATAAACACTGAATTTCATGAGTTGCCTACTTACAGTAACTTCTGAAATACACACTGAAAATACTGCCTTCTATACTTGAACAGAGAAAATTATTTTCTGTATCACTCAAAAACTAAAACATGCAATGTGTACAAGGAACAAAAGTAAGTAATAACCTCTAAAAGAGCAGACAATAAATATATGTACATAGAAGGTCTGGGTTTTTTTGTTTTTTGTGTTTTATTTTTTTGAGACAGGGTCCCGCTTTATAGTTTGGGCTGGCCCTGAGCTCAGCCCAAACTCACATCAGAGCAATCCTCCTGCCTCTGCCTCCTGAGTGCTGGGATTACAGACATGAGCCACCACGCCCAGCACTGTGGTAATGTGGTACTGACCACCGCTAGGCATGAGTCTCCATGTCAGTGTTGTATGTGCTTACCGGGATTGAATCCAGGCCCTTGCACTCGTAAGACAGGTGCCGAAACAACTGAGCCAAATCCCCAGCCCTAGAAGGTCTGTTTTTATACAGACTATGATTTGAAATTCAACCTGCCTTTCAAACTTTCTTATCTAAGTACAGCTTTTCCTTGCCAGAAGGGAATACCATGTTGCACTGAGGAGGAACTGTTTCCTGAGGAGTAGAGCCCAGGAGTTGCCTTTTCATTACTAAATGGTTACAAGCCAGGAAACCCAGTTAATCTGATTTTTAAAACAAAACAAGACAAAACAACACAGCCCTCTAAGTTTTTAAACAGAGCCTGCCATCCAGTCAAGGGAATTGTGCGTCGGAGCTTGCTTCACTAGACCCAGTTTCCACTGTGATCAAGGGGAAGGGATTTGTCTCTGAGACCTCTCGGTAGTGATGCTGGCTCTACTGTGCATTAGAAATGGGGACAGGAGGCTGCAGGTGTAGCCTAGAGATAAAAAGCTTAGCTTTGGTTCAATGACTATCTGAGGAGGGGGCGGGGAGCACACAGCAAGGGCAACACCGGTGTAGACTTTGCAGGGGTGGAATTTGCAAGGTTCAGTGTAAATGTGTGCCCAAATTGCTGAACAAACTCTGTGACGACACAAGAACATGCTAGGGGAGCTTCCTCAAATACTTTCCTCCTTTTCTCTGGTCTATATTAAGCCTCCCATTCTCCAAAACATACTGGCAGACATATTAACTCAATGTCTACTTTGTCAAATACACACTAAGTGAAAAACCTTAATATTCTCAAAGAAAATTTTATTTCAAACAAGAACTTCCAAACCCAAATTCCCTTAAATCAATGGAGAGTCTCTGGGTAGCGTTGAACAGGCATGTTCCAACAGTGTTTGTCTGCTTCTCTCCCATAAGTTCCTCATAATCTTCATCTTCCCTCACCTCTACTAACACCAAGGAGGTCAGTTAGCAAAAAGGGGAATGAGAAAGTCCATAGAAAATGAAGTCACGCTACCCAACATCTACCCATAGTTGGCAGCGGGGAGGGAAATAAACTGTTTTATTCATAAACACACATGTCTACAATGGGCTAAATCTGGACTTTGCTTTTTAATTCTTGGTCTGAAGACCCTTTTTCTCAGAATTAGGGAACTCAGTATCTGTTGAATATAGAAATATTCTGTTTGTTTCATTCAAGGGCAATTTGTCCACCAGGGACAACTGGTGCTGTATAGATACATTCCGGGGTGTCCCAACTCGGGGCACGAAAGAACCCTTCTGACTTCTAGTGGGTTGAGATAATCAATTCTGCTACACTCAGGTTGGTGAGGGGTTACCTAGCCCAAAATGTGCTGGGTAAGACAATGGCAATCTCACAAACACATCCATGTCTACCACCTCTATGCCCAATGGTACCAACAGTCTGTTCCCAATACTCTGCAACCACGGCTGCACAGGTGAGCAGGATCTCTCAGGGGTTAGTATTTACATACAAACCCTCAGATTCCTCTCGGTTTTACCTTCAATTAGCCATGTAGACACACACGTGTGTATTCACGGACATTCACAGCAGCACTCTGCAAGAGTCCCAGCCCAATAAGTCAAAAACAATCTTGACATCCAGCACTAGGACCATGAGTTACATTATGGCACATTCCTTTTGGAATCCGAACCCCTACACAATCTTTGCTACTGTTGTTGTCCTGCAGTCCTGGAGATGGAACTCAGGCCCTCTAGCCTGCCAGGCAAGAGTTTTACAGAGTTACATTCCCAGCCCCTCTTATTTTTTAGTTTCAGAAGTAAATCGTCCAGGCTGGCCTCAAACTTGTTGTCCTCATGCCTCCATTTCCTGATGAGCGGCAGCAACAAGGGTGGGTCATAGCGCCTCACTCTCAGCTTTTCAAGGATGGCATGTGTGTATTTACAATACACGGTACATTCAAAAAAGCTAAACTCAAAAATCACCAACAAAGTCTGAAAAACATATATCACCTTAATAATGGTCAATTTGGGGGGTGACTTATTTTTCTATGTTATATAAATGCATACATAGTTTTTTAAAAATGGTCATGTATTTATTGGTCATTTATTTTAAGTGGATTTCTATTTTTTTTTCAAAGGAACAATGACTAAGGGTTTAGAAAACCGTGGAGATCATCTTGAATAGCATCTGATCTTTGACAGGAAGACTAGAGAGTTCAGTCCTGCCTGATGACCACAGCCATGTCCATCATAGAAGACACAACCTCAGAGAAGGACAGGAAAACAGGGGCAGACTTAAAATAAACACAAGTTACCATGTTAAATAGCAAAAGTGAACAGTGTTCAACACGGGACAGAGAAGAAGGGGGTTACAGATGAAACAGTTTAGTCTTATGATTAGAAATGAGACAATAGGATACACGCTGGTGCAACAATCTCTCTATCCTTTGGACACATACAAAATTTTCCACAACAAAAGTTTCTTAAACAGGTTAAATAAATATTTCCTAGCTCTATACCATAAAAAGACCCAGATACGGGCCGGGGATTTAGCTCAGTGGTGCCGGCACCTGTCTTGCAAGCGCAAGGGCCCGGGTTCGACTCCCCGGTAACCACATACCATACTGGGCGTGGAGACTCACCCCAGCAGCAACCAGCACCACATACCACAGTGCCGGGCGTGGTGGCTCACGTCTGTAATCCCAGTACTCGGGAGGCAGAGGCAGGAGGATTGCTGTGATGTGAGTTGGAGGCTGAGCTCAGGGCCAGCCTGAACTACAAAGCGAGATCTTGTCTCAAGAAAAGAATAAAAAAAGACCCAGATACTAGTCAACTTAGTAACCTAAGACCCTCAACTGTGAGAGTGAAATATTTCCCATTAAAGAATTCACAATTTGGGGGCCGGGGAGTTAGCTCAGTGGTTCCGGCGCCTGTCTTGCAAGCGCAAGGGCCCGGGTTCGATTCCCCGGTAACCACGTAACAATACTGGATGTGGAGACTCACGCCCAGCAGCAACCAGTACCACATACCACAGTGCCGAGCATGGTGGCTCACGCCTGTCATCCCAGCACTCGGGAAGCAGAGGCAGGAGGATTGCTGTGATGTGAGTTGGAGGCTGAGCTCAGGGCCAGCCTGAACCACAAAGCGAGACCCTGTCTCAAAAAAAAAAAAAAAAAGAATTCACAATTTGGCTGCAGATTTGAGTCATGAAACGTACAAAATGTTTCAAACATCTTGTCATAAGGGAAATCAAAATCTCATGACATGTCAATAGGACTCCACAGCCAACTTCAGATGCTACAGCTGGTCAAAGATAAAACAATT
Organism: Petromus typicus; assembly: GCA_004026965.1. Lineage (NCBI taxonomy): Eukaryota > Metazoa > Chordata > Mammalia > Rodentia > Petromuridae > Petromus > Petromus typicus. Next base: position 51,417 of record PVIR01000881.1, on the reverse strand, counting down.
TAAAATTTCGATATGGATAAGAACTAGGGCAAATTCCTATAATCCTGGCACTCAGAAGGCTAAGGTTCCAAGATCGCCTTGAAGGTGAGGCCAGCCTGTGCTACACTGTGAGTTCAAGGTCAATATGAACCACTCGGGGAGACAATGTATCAAAAAACTGAACAATCAAAAACCAGAATTATAGGCCAGAGATTTAGCTCAGTGGTTTCAGCATCTTCCTGGCAAGCACAACGGACCAAATTTGATCCTCGGTACCACATACCACAGTGCAGGGCATGATGGTTCACACCTGTAATCTCAGCACACAGAAGGCAGAGGCAGGAGGACTGCTGGGAGTTCAAGGCTAGCCTGGGCTATATAGTGAGTTCAGGGCCAGCCTGAGCTACAAAGCAAAACCCTGTCTCAAAAAAACAAAAAAAACAGATTTATGATAAATTGAGACCCACCAAATATATTTATCTAATTTTGAAGGGTTTGTTGTTTTGTGAGACAGCATCTCGCTATACAATTCTGGCTGGCCTTGAATTCACTATACAGTAAGTATATAAGCTGGCTTCAAACTTGAAGCAATACTCCTGGCTCAGCCTCCTGAGTGCTGGCATTATAGGCATGGCACTACCCACACCCAGCAGCCAAATATACTTAAAGTCATGAATTCAAAATGAAACTTAATGTGTAAATTATTAGTCAACTATCAGAGAAAAAAAGACCAATTCATAATCTTGAAAAATGAGCAAATAAATGCAAAGAAGCAAGTATATTAATCTTGCTTATGTTTCTGTTGGAGAACTAAATTATAGTATCACCAAGAAACCAAATAGTAGATGGAAAGACAGTCTTCTTATAAAATTATTCAAGCTAATAAATGAAAAGAGAATGCTAAAATATGAACATATTACACACCAATTTATGGTTGTCATATCACACAAAGAGTGAGACCACTCGTCCTGTGCTGCTGGCTAAACATACACACCACCACCTATAGTGGTACTGAAAGGATGGGCTGCAGACCCATCAGGACCTTTGAGCCAGTGTTAAAATCTGGACTATGGGAAACTAGGTTCAAAACAACAAGACTCGTAAGAAAAAGAAAGGAGTAGAGGAGCAATCCTCATAGATGGAAAAGTATTTAAACAGATGCATCAAATCTAAAGCAACAGGTAAGACGTACTCATAGCTAAAAGACACACACTAATGACAAAAACAAAGAATCATGATGGTTTCTCTCTAACAGACAGGGTGATGTGGGGAGGAAGAAGGTTGTGATCGGACTGAGACATGGAGAACACTTTGCTGATGTGGATCAGGGACAGAAGTTATTTTTGTTATTTTATACTTAAGGAAACTGAGGCTTAGAGGACTAGAGTGACTTCCCAAAATTATATGGCAAGTGGTAGGCATAATGGTCACTTTTTGTTTTGTTTTGTTTGGTTGGTTGGGTTTTTTTTTTTTTTGAGGCAAGGTCATACTACATAGTCCAGGACAGCCTCAAACTTGAAGTGATCTTCCTGCCTCAGCTTCTAGAATGCTGGGATCAGAAGGGTGTTCTCTGCTAATTTTAAGTATCCACATAAAGACAGGAATATGTAATCTCCCTACAAAAGTCTTTCTAGGGGCTGGAGATTTAGCTCATCGACTGCACCTGCCTTGTAAGTGCAAGGTCCTGAGTTTGATCCCTGGTTCCAAAACACAAAAATCTTTCTAGTTCATAACACTGTAAGATTGACAAGAAGGAACTCAGACTGCAATGAGCTTTTCCTATGACTGGGGGCAGGGAAGTTAGGACTGATGCTTCTTTTCTCATTGAACAAAATAGAAACTTCTCCATAGTTTTTTGAAGAGAGTTAAGGGCTGGCCATTAGAGATGATAAAGTAGCATCTCTCCAAAGAGAAAAAAACTTGTCAAACAGGGCCAGGAACTTAGCTCAGTGGTGCCAAGCATGCCTGACAAGCCCAAGGTCTTGAGTTCCTCCCAGGTACTGCAAAAATAAAAAACAAAAAATACTTATAAAAGGAAGCAGCTTCCACAGCACCCCAGAGCAGGCAGAAAAAGACAGTGGAAAGGTATCATGCGCTTAAGATATTTGCTTTTTTCAGGTGTAATTAAGATATGTCATGTATGTGAGCCAACTCCACCAAGGAATGTAAACATCATGGACTTAAAAATAAAATGATCACGATATGAGGGGGAGGGAATGAAGGACTGAGTGTCACATACAAGGTCCCTGAGGAGCGTGATCATGTACTGCAAATATGTACTAATAAATATTTTTATGAAAAAAAAGTTATCAAAAAAAGGATAACAAAGTCATCTGGAGAGTTAAAATTTTTTTTCCTAGAGCAATAAGGAAAACTACAGCAAAAGAGTGATGATAATTGAGTTTAACAAAAGGTAAGTACTTTTCTTCTAAGTTCATTCCATGCTATACATAAACTAAGATTTGTGTATAAATCATGGCAATCTGTAATAGTAATTACTGGGCTATTATTTTTAAGAATAAATTTTTATGACCATAATAGTAGCAGGAGTGATAATAGATAACACTTGTCGAGGGCACTATGGCAGTCTCCAGACTAACTAGTGAAATGCATAAACTCATTTAATCTTCACAGCCACTCTAGGAAGCAGGTAGCTACAGCCTCAATTTGTTTCAAGTGAGGAAACAGCTAGTGAGCAGCACAGTGAGACAGTGATGTCCTGCAGCCAACCTCCCCCATCAGTCCTGCTCCAAGTTAGCACCTCAATCTCCATGATTGGGGTCCCTTCTTCGTGCAATTTGGGAGCAGTTATGAGCCCTCTAGGAAGAAGGCCTCTCTGAATTAGCTTCATTTCAAGGAAAGAAATGTTCAAAATAAGCTTGGCCTGTTTGCTTGATGTCCTATAACTCTGACTCATATAGTCCAAAGAAGAATGGAGATAGGTCAGAGAGAATTTGGCTATCAAGTTATAGATTTCTTTTTTTCTTTTTTTTTTTTTTTTTTTTGAGACAGGGTCTCACTTTGTAGTTCAGGCTGGCCCTGAGCTCAGCCTCCAACTCACATCACAGCAATCCTCCTGCCTCTGGCCCCCATGTGCTGGGATTACAGGCGTGAGCCACCACGCCCAGCACTGTGGTATGTGGTAGAGGTTGCTGCTAGGCATGAGTCTCCACACCCAGTATTGTATGTGGTTACCGGGGGATCGAACCTAGGCCCTTGTGCTTGCAAGACAGGCGCCAGAACCACTGAGCTAAACCCCCAGCCCACTAGATTTCTTTTGTATAGTTCTTAGCACATAGTAGGTATTCAAATATTTATTGAGAGAAAAAATAAGAATATGAGGTAATCACAGAACATTCCAGTATAATCTGCCTAAAACCACAGAAATAAATCAGATAATACTCCAATGGCCCTTTTCCTTTTAAACAGCCACTGAAAGTCTGAAGGGTTTAAAAAGAAAGATATCTGCAGAGAACAGAGGGAGAGAAGAATAAATACAACATATAGCTAAGAGAATCAATAATGAGAATAATAGGTGATACGGCCTTTTCTCCCTAATGTGTAAATTATGTGGCTAGATGTCCTAGTTTCAGTTTGCTAAGAGTTTCTATCACTGTGAAAGGTGAGAATGCAATGAAGTTGTGTACCTTCCTCACTCTCAGACACACTCCATTAAAAACATCCACTGAAATAAAAATGGAAAAAAATCAGAAAAATAGTTTAAATTCATGCGCTCTTTTTTTTTTTTTTTAGTTTTTATCAACTCAGTTATTTTGAGATGCTATTCACTACAAACTATAAGATATGTCAGTGCCGGGGCCATATGTTGAAAGTCAATGGGATTCTTTTTCTTCTAGCGTTCTCCAGCTTCCATTGGCAGTTTTCTTAGATCTGTCATCTGGCAGAGCTCGTTCCGCGCAGTTGAAGATTCTCCATAGGTTATGTTTTCAGGCTGAATCACAACCTTTTGTAGTCATAATCTGCTGAAATTCTCATCACATTCATACAATACTTAAAACATTTTCTTTTTTTCAAAATGTAATATGAGTGTCTCACCATATTCACAATTAAGCCAATATCAAACTGTCTTGGCAGAATTTTAATTACGGGGCAGGACTAACTAGGTTTTAGAACTTAAAATCTCAAACCTACCACAGAGCTGTGAGCTGAGTGTTTTATATATTCTTAATGAAGGTTGCAGACAGCAGCCAAAGGAATTCACAAATGTTACATTGCGTGACTTGGTTCTGATTTATGGCTAAGATTGTTGGAACTTGCATTTGGTTCTCTTGCTACACATGTACATTGTAAATATTGCATAAGAGGATTGGAATGCAATCGCCATAAAAATAATTGCAGGGTATTACATAATCAGAAGTCTGTTTCTATTCTTTATTAGGTTGGTCTCGTCATACCAAGCAAAATATATGTACTGAATAAAAATATAATGAGTTCTAGAATTATATTTTCTTTAAAAATTTTAATTGCTGTAATTAGGAATCCTTAAAAAAAAATGAATCCAGAGAAAAAGTAGAGTTCACTCAAAAAATATAAGAACTCATCTATACCATCATTAAATTACTTACTTCATATGTACATATTCAAACATGGGCACACACTTCTATACATTCCTTTTTCTTTAAGATAAAATTCATACTGAATATAAACTGCTAACTCTCATTTTCATAGGCTCTGCATCTGTAGATTCAACCAACCCTACTAAGGTTTTAAAATACTAAAAAATATTTTTAAAATCCATCTGAACCAAATATGTAAAGAACTTTTTCTTGTCATTCCTTAAATAATACAACAATTATTTATGTAACATTTCCATAGCAGTAGTTATTATAGGCAGTGCAAAATGATTTAAAGTATGTAGGAGGATGTGCACAACTCATTTACATGTGATACACCATTTAATTTAAGGGAGTGGTGAATATACAGACTTTTCTGTCTGTGGGATTCTTGAGCCAATTACCCAAAGGACAATCATCCTCTGATCAAGGCAATGGGCAAGAATGCAAGAAAATACTAAGGTGAGTTAGACCAACTCTGCCACGCTGAGCTAATCCCTCCCATCCGCCAGCCTTCCTTCCTGTTTGTACCGGTACCAGTTATTATCCCCTTCTGGCCTTTTACAATCTCCCTCCCTCCATACGCCCTCCCTAGTGAAATGTCAAAGTGCCACTCTGACTGCCCCCTGCCTGTTTTAAAACTTTAAGGGACCTTTTCCCATGTACTGACTTTAATCTGCCATTTCTCACTCAACCAACTTATTTTTTGTTGAACAGAACGCAAGCTCCTCTCCTAGACTTTTCCTCAAACTTCCACTCTTCCCAGAAGTGAGGAATGAGGCATGATCCAAAAACATGGTGTACATTTTAATCCTTACAAATTCACTACAGTAAAAAATAAATTGCCACTAATTGCCCTCAAAATACTCCCCTTCGTGTCTGAAACATTCAACCCCAATTTTTCTTCTCACTTCCTGAAGGAGTTATTCCCGTCTTCTTTTCTCAGAGTTTTTAGTTGTTGTCTTGGCTGCCCTGATATCCGGAGCCAATTCAAAACATTTACCTTCCATGGTAACTTTGACTTTTTTTTTTTTTTTTTTTTTTTTGGTCACCAGAGATGGAATTCTCTGCTTGCCGGCAGGCGCAGTGCCTCTGAGCTACAACCCAGGCCCTCATGGTCATTCTGACTTCAGGGAAGAGTCAGAAGCCGCATGGTGCCAGATCTAGTGAAAGGTGGATGAGGACGAACCGTAATCCTTGTACAAAACTGTCTTTCCACTGGATGGCAAGCATTCCCTATATTTCTGATCAAACCTCATAAAGGCACTGACAAAAGAGGACATTCTAAACTAATTCAGAAAGTGGCAATTATGGGATATGTGTTCAAAGTGAAGGGAGTATTTTGAGGAGGATTAATGGCAATATGCTTTTACTGTAATCATCTCTAAAAATTTATGCATTCATCATATTTTCCCATTAGCCCCTACATAAGACCACGTTTGACAGGTAAGATTCAAACAAGGAGAAACTATAACGTAGACTGCATCAGACTGAGAAAGACACAAAATCAAGGAAGTACAAATGATGAGTTTAGGTTAACTGACAGTTTGGGACATAAAGCTGATTGAAATGGCTGTGGCGGCAAGGTAGCGCTCGTTTAGACACTTGTACCTACCTCTCAGCCTATCTGTAGATGGATGTGGATGTGTGCACTGGAGCTCAAATGAAGTGAACAGCTTCAGACACAGGCCATAAGCAATACTCCAGCTCCCTTCTTACTCCCTAGGAACAGCTTGCTCTACAGAGGTCAGGTACCATGTTGTGAGGACACGCAAGCGAGCCACACACGGGCCCAGCGGAGGAGCTGGGCCTCTGCCCAACAGCCATGTGACTGAGGCATCTTGGACACAGGTTCTTTCGACCTTGAACTTTCAGATGCCCACAGAACTTGATAACACCCTGACTGGAATCACACAGAAGTAGCTGTTTGGAACCTCCCAGAACAACTGTCAGGTAACAAAGGTTTACTGTTTTAAGCTACTAACTTTGGGAATAATTTGTTATCCAGCAACTGATACCTATTAAGCTATGTATCAATAAATGTCTACGAAGAAGAATGTTAATGATAATACAGTATATCCAAATAGTATACTAAAGAATAAACAGATTTTTAACTTGTAGTATATGCACAAAAAGAATACAGACCACATTTCTTGTATATATCCTCACAATCAAGTCCTTATTCACACAAGTGAATAAGTACTGTTGAATGGTTAGGTGGATCCCTTTTCAAGGAAAGCTCTAAAGGAGATTTTTTAACAGTGATATAGATTTCATTTTTTCCCCATGGTCCTTGGTTTCTCTGCAAAAGGCAAAAAAAAAAAAAGCAGGCCAAGTGGAGAGAAAATTCCTTAAATTCCTTTTCACAAATTACTTTCTCTTTTAATTGCAAAATAAAACACAAATACAGAAAACTACATAAACATATCTATAGGTTGGTGAATTAGGAAAAGATGAGTACCCCTGAAAAGAAGCACTCATGTCAACAAACAGAACTTTTCTCAGCTAACCCCTTGTCTAGAGAGCCCTTCAAGCTCTGTGTGGATGTTCAAATGAGAGTTTCCTTTCCCTCAAACAAAAAACAAAAGAGCCAGACTCCTTTGCTTTCAGAAGACAGACGGGGTACAGGAAAACCAGACCCCAGGGTCCACCTTTGCACAGTCGGCATCTTACAAGCAGAGCTCCTGCAGAACTGAGGTATGGCTACGGGCTCTGAAACCTGTGGCTGAAAAGCCAGACCAGTCTGGTGGCATTAAGTAAAAAGACACTCCAAGGAAATAATTTTTTTTTTTAATCAACAGCAGAAATGAAGCAGGGATGAACTTTTCAAGTGAGAAACTGTGACAATGGTAGCAGGTTCAGATCTCATCAACAAGTCAGCATCCTCATTTTGTAAATTTTTATTTTGCATAGCTTTATGTTACAAACTAAACTGCTCTAATTTGTTATGTTATTGTCTAATAACGAAAGTTTCACTTGTGTGCTAATGAGGTACTAAGTTAAGCTGAATTTTTAGCTGTGTGCCATCCAGTATAAATTGTTTTTCTGCAATTATAGATTGTCTCGGAGCCCTAATATAAAACCTTAGCCTCTTTGATGTGAATTTTCAAGCATATGAGTCTAAGACAATTTTCTAAAATATATCAACTCAGATTGGAATATTTCAAAAGAATGACTCTAAAAACCAGAAAATAAGAGCCTCATGTTGATACCGAGTTTTCTGCACCATCACTCCAAAATTATGATGAGTACTTGCCCAGTGTTATTCAGGTTGGAAAAATAGATCTTACTCAGGCTTCACAAGGCTTGTAAGTCTTGCTCCTTAATGATGTAATTGTTTGGAGGTGCTAGTAAAGTTTCCTAGACAGGCTGTAATATATTCCAAATGAAACAAGGTTGGCTGACTCTACCTTGTCTCCAACCAAGACAGTAAGCTCATGACCCTCAGACATGCACTGCTGAGCAAGGTTCCTCTCACAGACACGTGACTTGGGCTATTTTAGAATGAAGAGTGAGTGGAATATGTTGACACGACTACCTCTGGGTTCCCACCAAAAAGTTCCTGTCATAAAACAAAGGTTTTCATGTTCCTATTATATCAGAGGCTAAAAGAGCCACCAAGCCTTGAATGTATAAGTACATTGCTTCCTGCAAAGAAAACAGCTTTCCCCAAATAGTTTCTGTAGCAACCTACTGTGGCAGAAAGTGGACTGAAGGAGATAAATCTGGATGGAAATCTATGCACGGCCATATATCCTGGGTAACCAACCTATCTGACTTCTCTCGGCTTAAATTTCCTTATATTTTAAAAATGGGGATCAATAAGTTATGGTATGAGTCAAGATTCTTCTGATTACAACGAACAGAAAGCCAGCTCACACACAAAAAGGAAAGGGGCCTTCTCAGAAAATGATGGAAGCACTTAAAGACTCCAATAAAGGACGTGCTTGGAGGACCAACAGCCAAAACCCTCCCTCAAACCTCAGGAAACCCTCCTGGCCGACACGGACAGTAGTCTTTCTCGCTCAGTCTTTTACTCTCATTCCTGCTCCTGTCATCTTAGCTGCCCTCAAGTCCACCACACAGAGCTACCGGATGCAGAGTGAAATCCGCTAAGCAAGGGTGACACAGCGACTGTCTGCTACCGAATATGCTGAACTGGAGGTGGTTAAGGGTAAAACACACACAAGGTTTCAAACATTCACTACTCTACATATATAAGTAGCAAGTAATATTTATATAATCCTCTAAGTGTATATATTTATATAAAGGTTAATTTATATATAACTTTCTTTACATTACATGTTGAAATAATAATTGAACATACATAATGAATTAAATAGATCACAGAATTAAAAACTAATTTCACTAGTTTCCTTATAGATCTTTCTAATGTGCTTACTAGAAAATGTTAAGCTACACACACAATTTGTATTATATTCTACTCGGAAGTATGTCTGGAGGTTTTTCCCACATGAGGAGGAATGTAGCCACTGAGAGTCCTGAACTCAATTTACCCAGCTTATACATGTCACAGTGAAGGAAAGATTTCCCCCCACTTCAGATTCCAGATATCCAGGAGAGACTCTGGAGAAGCTGGATCACGTGATCCAGGCTGCGGACTTCTCCCTGCCAGGCAGAAGGTAAACTGCACGGTATAGCTCCGTGAGGATTTCATGGGTGGAATGGGGTATTTTCATAAGAGAGAAGAGAGAGGCCAACAGATTAAAAACAACAAACACCTGTGTGACCTCATGGGGGATATGGAAATGGCCTCTCTGACAATGGCAACATTCTGACCTAAGTCTCTGTCCAAAGGCAAGGAGAGACCTGAAACCCTGTATCCGTTAAGTTAATGGCTATAAGTTATAACATAGAATGGCAGAAATTGGCGATGCCCCCCAAAACAGTCCAGATAGCTACACTTGAGCATTCATTAAAAGTGCCTAGACATTTCACTGAATCCTAGCAGCTGGCAGCCTTAGAGCAGGTCTGACTTCAAAGAGCCATTCATGAAGATAGCAGCTTTACTCTATAATGATATAAGCTGAAAACTGAGAACTCTTCAGTATAAAATCATTAGCACTACTACGTATGTAACAATGTTGGAAATATTTCAATTTGTCTGTGAATATAGTAAGGGATATAACAGCCTAAAAGGACTACGGCAGTGATTCTCAAACTGCCTAGGATTCTTCTTATAAGTACTAAACCCCAAAGAGTTCTTATATATGTGTATATTCTCTGTTGATACTCAGTGTATTTGAATTTAAAATTGAAATTTAAGGAAAAAACTGCTTTGCTGAGGAGTCCTCCTATGTCTTCTTTTGGAAATTTTGCAGCTGTTAAGTTTCACATTAAGGTCTGTGATCTATCTGCGTTAAATTTTATGTAGCCAAAAGTATGGACTGAAGGTTTTCTCCCCTTTTCAGTGGAGGTATCTAACTATTCAAGTACCATTTGTTGAAAAGATTTCTTTCTCTTTGCACTTTTTTCAAAAACTAGTTATTCATGTAAGTGTGGGTCTATATCAGGATGGTCTCTTCAACTGCACCAAGCTATACTGCTATAATTTTAATTTTTACACCATTATCACACGATCTTGATTACTAAGTTTTATAGCATCTTGAAATCAGAGATTGTCAGCTCTTCTTTTTCAAAGTTGTTTTGTCTATTTTAGGTCTTTGAAAATGAATTTCGGGGTCAGATTGTCAATATCCACGTGTGTGCGCACACGCACACACACACTCACACAACCCTGTTGAGATCTGACTTGACTCGCTCGGGTTCTGTCAGACCTATTTGCCAGTTTAGAAAGAAACAAGACTGTACAATACTGAGTCCTCCAACATATGAACACAGTATATCTATTTCTTTAGATTTGCTTTAGTTTCAGTAATGTCTTATAGTTTTCAGCATAAACATAAGTTGCTAGAAGGGCACCAGAAAAGATTGGAATTGCTGAGCTAAGCTAAGAAAGTGAGGATGCGATCATCAGAAGTTACAGAGAAGAAAAGATTTTGGACAAAGATACTGATGCCACGAAGGAGAGCTGGGGCTCATTTCCTTATGGTTCCACAAAGTCAGGAAGAGACCATGAAACATACACTACTAGACACAGTGCAGGCGAACTGAGCCAGTTGAAGGACGTGGAGGGAACAAATCCCATATTTAGTACCACACCTCAGTGGTCTGCCACAGCATTCACATTGGTGTACTTGGCATTTAGCTGTCACTTAGTCAAAATAATAATAATGTGCTGAAAAAAAAAATCTGTAAGCCGTAGCATCTTTGACATTATGCTGACTTATTTCCAGTATTTGGCAATTACACGTAAGCTAATCCAAGTTACTACAGCATCCTCTGTAGCAGAGCAGAGTGCACTTGAAGAATTAGCACCACAAGTTAGCCAACAATCATTTATGATATAGCTACATTCTAAAATTGTAAATTTAAAAATAAAAACACAAGCAGACCAGAAAAACCAAAATAAAATGAAGTGTAGAGCAATAAAATAAAACCAAACACTAAAGTTCACAGAGGTGCCTGAGCCTGCTCTTTGATTTTACACTACTATCACAACTGTCATAAGTCATATTTGGATGCTGGAGACAAGTAAAAAGTTTGAACTCTGAATTTTGGGTGTCAGCAGTCAGGAAAGGGGAAGCATGAAGTAATAAATGTAGCTCTTCCTTAATTTCAATGAAATTCTTTCTTCTTAGTAAATTCAAATACTTTACATTAGTATCGACAGAAACATTAAGTGACTAAATGAAACACCCTATATTTTGCACTCAGTCCAAGTCCAGAAGCTGTGCTAGCCAGCTTACCACCACTGTAACAAAATACCTGAGACAGTCACTGTAGAAGAGGTGCATCTGAGTTACAGCTCTGAAGGTCTCAGTCCACAATCAGTTAGTACCTCTGCTCTAACCTCCAGAGCATCACAGGGGTCAGGTGGCCGAGAGCACCACTCACTTGCAGGACAGGAAGCAAGAAAAGAAAGGAAGAAGAAGAGATGATATCCCATAGTCCCATCCTAGGACACCCCTCCGTGATCTAAGTACTTCCCGCCAGACTGAACAGTACCTCTCCAGGCTCTGGCCATCTCCCAACAGACCCAGATGGAGACCAAACCATAATGCCTGGGCCTTCAGAGACACTCAGCATCCACACTAGAGCAGAAGTGTACTAAGTACTATCATCGCTGACATTTTCAACAACCCTGTGTGGTGTGTGTAGTGCTCGGAATTCTGACTGTTTTAACAAATACTATAAAAAGGTGACTTATAAACAACGGGACGATGGAAGTTCACAGTGATGGCTCTGGTAGATCAGATGTCTGGTGACGGCCCTCTCCTGCTTCACAAATGCCACTTTACCCGCTGTCCTCACATAGCTCTCGGGGTCTCTTATGTGGTCACTAATCCCACTCATGAGGGCTCCCCTCTCCTGATCCCCAAAAAGCCCTGCCTCCTCCCTGCCACCACATCATGTGTTAGGGTTTTGACATGAGATCTGTGGGAAGCACAAACATTCAGACTGCAGCAATAACTCACCTTATTTTAAGTGAGGGGAATATTAAAATGTGAAAGAAAAATGAGTAAAGTCTACATTACTAACAGATTATTTAAAAATAAGAGGCAGATGTGGTGACATACACCTGTAATCACAGCACTTCGAGAGACTGAGACAAGAGGAATTCAAGCCCAGTCCACACTTAGCAACTTAGCAACTCAGAGAGAACTTGTCTCAAAATAAAAACTGAAAAAGGAATGGAGACGTCACTCAGTGTGAAGGCCCAGGGTTCGATCCAGGGGAGGGAAGGAGAGGGCTGGGAAGGGGAGGGCAAGGAGCTTCCAGAGAGTTGAAAGTACTAGGAAAGTATAAATGAGACCATGGTATAAAGCCACTCACGCTCAATGAACCAAATCCCTTTATTTATGAAGTACTTGGTGCCTTTGTGAAGAAATATTACCTCCCACAATCTAGAAAAGGGATCCGCAAACTACTGCCCCATAAGGAACATCTCACCCAAAGTGTGCTTTTGAAAATAAAGTTTTATTGGAACCCAGCCACACTCATTCATTTACATATTGTCTCTACTGCTTTCATGCTGTGACAGCAGAGAGAGTGGTTGTGACAGGGACCATATGGTGCAACCGCCTAACTCTTCCCTTCTCGCCCTTTAGACAAACCTGCTGGCCCCTCTTGGAGACAGGATGTTGTCTGGGCCCTGCTCCTCTCCCTGGAGAAGAGAGGCAGGACAGGAAAATGAACTCAGCGCCCGCCCGTCGTGGCAGGACTCCGACTTCATAAGGCAACTGCGAGAGTTTTCCTTCAGAGGAAACGTTCAGATCATCTTGCTGCTTTCTTTGTCATTAAATCTCAAATGCAAATCGTGGTTCAGATTTAGCACTGATAAACCAAACTTGTTACAAGAATAAATAATACCCTAGCTGAATGACTCTTCTAGGTACACATTCCTGTTTTTATACAAGTATGCCCGCTCCTATCCCAGTAGACAGAAATTATTTCTTTAAGATGAGGGTTTCCTGTGAATTCTTGATGCTCTATCAAACAGCAGACAACTGTTCTGCTTTAAAGCCAGACGGCACGAGTGATTTCAAATGATCTTTCTTCCTAAATGCTGCTTATTAAACATGATTCTACTGGTTTGAAAAAATTGCCTCACTAAAAGGTCTCAAATTCTGAGGCATCATTTAATTGTGGCATAAAGAAAAATGTCTCTAGGTTCAGTCTTTGTGTTGACACTCACTTATGAGGCTCAGGGGGCTTTTTGTATTTAGTGTCTGTTCAGAAACAATTATAATCAATACGTATCATCTTAACAAGCTTGATGGATTTTAAATAAGAGAAATGTCTGGAACAGTTAGCAAGTTCTTTCCCAGCAAACAAGCAAACCTAAATGGACTTCTGAACAATTTTAAATTATAAATGACAATGCAAAAATTCATGCCCCCTCAAAAACCATCCTAGGTCATAAACCAGCCTAATTTTCTTCTAAGCGTGGAAAATGCAAAAACAAAACCAACAAAAACCTATTCCCTTATCCTAAGCAAAAAAAAAAAAAAAAAAAAAAAGAATGAGAATTTCTCAACTCCACCAATTTGTCAGTTCTAAAATTCAATCGCTGATGACAAGTCACAGAATGTAACTGTCATTCATATACGTTAAATCACTCGGCATTTCCTAACTATATGAAAGGATAATGGCACCACTTGAGTGTTCACCAGCAACATTTCCTTTAAACTTTTAAGAGGAAAATGTTAGTAAGATCGTCGCTGTTATAGTCTGATCTAGAATCCCCAAGGGCTCCAGCGATGAGAGCTTGTGCCCCAGCAGTGGCACTACAGGGAGGTATGGAATCTCGAAGAGGTGCATCTTGACTGGAAGAGGAGGATCATGGAGCTTGTCTTTGAAGGGTCTATTTGGTTCCTTTCTCTGTCCTCCACTTGCTGCATCCAGGCCATGCAGAAGTGAGCAACTCTCCTCTTCATGCCCTTCCGTTGCCTCGTTTCTGACAGCAGCCTACATGGACTGATACCTCAGAAACTGTGAGCCCAAAACAAATCTTTCCTTCTTTTAAGCTGATATTCTTGGGTATTTTATGTTGAATTTCCTCCTTCAAATGGCTCTTCTTTATTTCATTATTGTTTTTCTTCAGCTAGACCTTTTAGTGTCCCTCTTGTCCTCGCTGCCAACAATTAAGACTAAATACTCTGTATCCAGTCTCCAGGTGATGGACATTTGGGTTGTTTCCAAGATTTAGCTATCACAAACTGAGATGCTATAAACATGGGTCCACATATATCGCTGTGATATGAATCTTTTAATTCTTTCATCTATATCCCCAGCAGGAGAATAGCAGGGTCAAATGGGAAATCTAATCCTAGTTTTGGAGTATTACTCTGCCATAAAGAATGACAAGTTTGAGTCATTCACACTCAAATGGAGGTACCTTCAGGATATACTCATAAGTGAAATAAAAAGGTCACTATATCTTTTCACTGATATGAGAAACTGAAAATGTAAATGAGTTCTGAAATGTACATTAGATATTGTACAATAGAAACTATTCAAAAGGGAAATAGAGTAGGGGTAAATAATGAGGGGAAAGAAAAAATTGTGATGCTAATAAAAAAATGGAAACAAAGCTTATATATACAGGGAATGTGGTTGCAGGGTACTTAAGGGAATGGGAAAAAATGAGAATAATGTCATGTCATATACTGGTACAAATTATCAATATTGAGTGTAATTATAATATAGATATAAAATGTACCTATTTCACAATTTTAAAAAAGACTAAATATTCTGTCAACACTGCCAAATAAATTCTTATGGTCTTAGGTAAGTAATTTGAGTTACTCTGAGTTTCCCTATATGCTTATGTCAACTAAGTGAATTCTCTAAAGATGAAAGTATAGGGGATTCAGAGCTGGGAGGAAGAAGAGAGCTGAAGGAGTCTTCTTGGGAATTAGGCCAGCACTGGCAGGGTAGTGAGATGAGGTGCCTGTTTCCAGTTAAAAGCAATGTCAGGGAGCAATGCAGAGTTGCAATGGAAAGAATATCCAGCAAGAAATGAACTGAAAGATTCATATCACAGCGATAATGTGCACCCATGTTTATAGCAGCCAGGTATGGTGGCACACGGGTGTACTCTCAGCATTCGGCAGGCTGAGGCAGGGGACTGCAAGCTCTAACTTAGTTTTGGCAGTTTAGCAATTCAGCAAGATCTTCTCTTAAAGACAATAAAAAAAGGGTTGGGGATGAAGGTCAGTAAAAAAGTCCAGGGTTCAATCCCCAATCCTGCAGTGGGGGAAACTTTTCCAATACACAGCCATCTCGACAGTTTCTATAGCCTACTATATATGTAGCCTAAGGTTCATACTTAAATATTTTCCAACTAATGTTTGTTAGTTTTCTCACAATAACTATATGAAACAGCATTTACATTTGAATTTCTCTCTCCCTCAATCAAAACTTAATACTTAGGTGCCCTGCACAGCACTGCTATCAATACTTAGGTGTCCAGGATAAAACTGCTCCCAAAATAAACTGCTCCCCATTCAGGGGACTCTGGCAGCTGCATTTAAGTAGCATAGAACACTGTGGAACTCTGGATACTTTCTTTCATCCACTAGGTCATGATAAGACCCTCTTTAGTACCATGCTATGCATGAAGAAGAACCTCTGCTGCCCGTTTGCTTATTACACTGTCAGGCTTCAATTCAAAGGTCACGGTGAATCCACAGGTCATGGCCAACGTGTAGTGCCATTCTGTTTGGCCTGTGCAGCATTTTCAAAAATATTTATCATTGCCATGACTTAAAAGGCAGACATTTTTCACATTTAAAAATTTAAAACTTTGAGCTTCTGGGTTCCTTACAATAACATCTGTATATCTGGCAACATTAGGCCCAACTTTCATTTGGAAAACAACTCTGTAGCTGTACAGCAGCTGCTGCTTCTAAATGAAGCACACAACTTGCTATTCATTACAGTTCTCAGCACGTCCCACTATGACAACAGCAAGCCGGAGCACATTTGTCCATGCCACCCTGACCTTTGGGGTGTCTGCACTTGCTGACCTAGCTCTGAATGAGAGCAGTTTGACTCTAGGCAGGAAATCTCCTCACCAGCACCCGGCTGAGAAGGCTGCTCTGTGCTGACCAGATGATGTCCCTGTTCGTGGGTCCTCAGTTGTGGTCCTCCACATCAGCGACCATGAACAACCATCTCCACCTACCACAGGCTCTTACACCTGCCTCGCCAACCCAGCCGTCATTCCTGCTTTCTGCCTCTCCTTGGTACAGTAACCTGTGTTGTGCACTGAGTGTGTCTGAATGAAGGACGACCACTCCATAGCCTGATACACCTGACCCATTTGAGTTTTTCCGGCATCTGGTCATTCCAGTTCCACAGAAGGAAACTCAATTTCCACAGGTCTGCCAACAGGGTGAACAGGCCCACTGCTGCATGATGCCAATAACGATGCCAATAAGGCTTAGTGTAGAACCAGGTGTCCGAGTACTTAAGTCATTGTAAGTTGCTGTTGCCCTGATCCTGGTCTAGGGTGGATGAGGGCTCAACCATGTGTAGTTTAGAGACACTCTGGAACAGTTTAGACTACAAACTATATAATCATCTCTTATCCAACAAAGAAAAGTTGTTGATATTTTTGTGCAAAGTTGTTTGCCATATCTACCTACAGTCAGAAGGAAATAAGTGCTACTTAACCTTTCATTTCATGAATTTCCCTATATATTTCTATATGATACTCCTAACTCCAGCATTTTAATTTCACTACATTCTGTATAAAACTGACTATTCAAAAGGCTAATACAAACACACCTCATTTTTATAAATAAACTTCTTCCCTCAGTCAAAATGCTATATTTTTAGTTTCTGACTATTTCTTATTCAGATAATAAAAACTTTAAGTGGGAAAATTGGAACCTTTTCTTCAGGTCTCTCACTATGTATAGTTTTTGAGGAGTGGGAGTAGGAGTAGTTGGGCGGCTGGCTGCGTGTTTACTAGCATTATGTTGTTAGGATCAGTAATTCTCAGAACAGAAATAGAGACAGGAATATAGTTTTCACTCTACCAAACTGAAGAGCAGCGCCTGCTGATCAGCACGACCTAAAGTTCTGATACAACTTCACGAATTTACATCTTAAGCCCTCCACACGTGTTCACTATTATCCCTGGTATGCTGGTCGTTCTTTCTGGTATCTGTGGGCTTTGTTTGTCTTGCTGTTGTTTTGAGTCATACAGGAGCTTCTCCTTTTGTTATCCTTGTTGTTCTACTATTTTCACATGAAGTGAAGATTCAAAAAGATACAAATGTTGCAATTCAACCATTTCATTTATAGGAAAAAAAAATCACTTCATCATATTTTGGGGTAGGAAAAAAAATCTTCACTTTTAGCAAATAGGTTCTACCTTTCTCTTATTCAACTGGCAATTAAAGTTAAAAATTCGGGCCGGGGAGTTAGCTCAGTGGTTCTGGCGCCTGTCTTGCAAGCGCAAGGACCCGGGTTCGATCCCCGGTAACCACACACCATACTGGGCGTGGAGACTCACGCCCAGCAGCAACCAGTACCACATACCACAGTGCCGGGTGTGGTGGCTCACGCCTGTAATCCCAGCACTCGGGAGGCAGAGGCAGGAGGATTGCTGTGATGTGAGTTGGAGGCTGAGCTCAGGGCCAGCCTGAACCACAAAGCGAGACCCTGTCTCAAAAAAAAAAAAAAAAAAACCTAAAAAAAAAATAAAATAAAGTTAAAAATTCTTCAAATAGAAACATGAGAATTTGATACTGAAGAGAAAAAATATGAGATTGTGAGCCAACATGCATTTGTTTTCCTTTAATACTTGGGAACATGAGCAGAGGCAACATCAGTGTCAAACAGAAAGTCTATTAAAAGAGATGAAGCACAAAAAGTAAAATAAAGGGACTATAACTGTAAATTGTGAATTAAGAGAGTGACAGAAATGAAGTGCTTTTATATCCCTTGAATCTGGTTTGAAATAACCCGGAGAAGAGTCTCAACTTACATATGTGGAAATCATAGAAGATGTGCTCTAAGGGCTTCTCAGGAGACAGCCTGCTCTCATGGAAAAGCCCAATTATTGCTGGCACCAAACTGATTATGCTCGGTAATCACAGATCTGCTATGTACATGTCCTATACTGCAGAGCTATGGAGAAACTGAGAGAAACTGCTGGTCTCTGTTCTCACTTGGACTTCACAACCAAGGAGTTCACAACAGAAAGTCAGCCAGGCGGACACTTAAAGTTAAAATCTGTTTTCAATTGAGTTTATTGATATATTTTAAATATACAATATGATCACATCCATCATTGAGAATTTGTACTTGTACATGATATATCTTGATTCCTATTTTTTCCCATTCTTCTGTTCTCCCTTCAACTCTTCGACTCTCCCATGTACAGAAGCTGTGTTTCCATTTTTCTCTCTTAACTTCAATTTATTTTCCTTTCTTTGCTTTCCCCTGCCCCATTCCTCTTCCCTCTGAAGATTTTTTTCTATTTCACATTACCTACTGCACATTTTGAGCTTCATTTACAGTCAGTTTCTCACACTCAAGAGCATCCACTGAGCTATGTCTCTGATGTATGATTCTTTATAGCTAGGTAGTACTCCATTCTATAAAAAGCCCACGTGTTCTTCACCCAGTCTCCAGTTGCTGGGTATATGGGCTGTCTCCAAGACTTAGAAATGACAAACTATGCCACTATAAACATGGGTGCACATATGTCACTGTGGTATGATGCTATGTGGTATGATTGTGTGTCCTTAGCAGGGAAATAGCAGGTTCAAGTAGGATCCCTAATCCTATTGTTTTGAGGAATCTCCACAATGATTTCCACAGTGGTTGCAACAGTCCACATTCCCACCAACATGGAAATGGCTCCTTTCTCTCCACGGCCCTGCCAGCATTTGTTGTTGGTTGATTTCTTGACAGCAGCCATTCTTTGTGGAGTGAGATGGAACCTCAGTGTTGTTTTCATCTGTATCTCTCAAAAGACTAGTGATGCTAAACATTTTTCCATATGTTTCTTTGCTGCTTTACTTCATCTTAAAAACGTCTGTTCAATTCAGATGCCCATTTTTGAATTGGGTCTTTAAACTTGGGGAGGAGGGCCTACTAAAGTATAAAAATCTTATGTCTTAATAGATAAAAAGAAAATAATTTTCTCTCTTGGGTGGAAAGTATTTTTTAAGCTCCCTAATTTTGTTCAATTGTTGCAATTTGTGTTCTACCAAAGCATATTTCCTATCACTAGAAAGATTAGTACTATTTACTGACTACTATAATATGTAGGAAAACTTGCAAAAGGATTTGGTTTCCCTGTAGACAGTTGTAAATACTATTAACTTTCTGAATATCATCCAATCAGAAGGGCACCAATTTTTCTTACATTAGACTGAAATTTTAAAACCAGAGGTTGAAATATGGCTATGAGTAAACAGCCAAATCTTTTTCTTTTTTATTTTTTTTTTTTTTTTAGGTTTTTTGAGACAGGGTCTCGCTTTGTAGTTCAGGCTGGCTCTGAGCTCAGCCTCAAACTCACATCACAGCAATCCTCCTGCCTCTGCCTCCCAAATGCTGGGATTATAGGCATGAGCCACCA
Source organism: Petromus typicus (assembly GCA_004026965.1). Lineage (NCBI taxonomy): Eukaryota > Metazoa > Chordata > Mammalia > Rodentia > Petromuridae > Petromus > Petromus typicus. The sequence goes on along the minus strand of PVIR01000881.1, from coordinate 31,677 downwards.
TGCCCAGCACTGTGGTATGTGGTACTGGTTGCTGCTGGGCATGAGTCTCCACTCCCCAGTATGTGGTTACTGGGGAATCGAACCTGGGCCCTTGCGCTTGCAAGACAGGCGCCAGAACCGCTGAGCTAATTCCCCAGCCCATAAACAGCCAAATCTTAAATCACAACCAAGTCCTGCTCTGCAATGAAGCAAGTGTCTAACCCAGGCTTCCTCTGCAAAGCCTGCTCCCTCCTCGATTGAGTTTTGCTTTTACTAAGCACAGCCTTGTCCCTTTCAATCCACTACTCTGCATTTTCAGATCTCTCCCCGAAAGAGGTATTCCTCAGCTCCTCATCTGCCTGTACCCACCTTTAGGAATGATGTACAGACACCACTCTAACTGGATTCTGGGGCTCTGGGGCTAACCCCACTTTGACAGTACCTGAGTTCAGTTTCTGGTAAAGAAAACGAAATGCCCTTTAGCATTTAACGTGCTACATAAAGACATAATGTGTATCGGACATCTTCTATGACAATCTTTCATATTAACAGAATTATTAAATAAAAACTGTTCCCTCCAATGTTTAACTTGCTATGCTACTAATTTTATCTTATACCAAAAGCTCACCTCCCAGTAACTTTTTTTTTTTTTTTTTTTTAGGTTTTTTGAGACAGGGTCTCGCTTTTGTGGTTCAGGCTGGCCCTGAGCTCAGCCTCCAACTCACATCACAGCAATCCTCCTGCCTCTGCCTCCCGAGTGCTGGATTACAGGCGTGAGCCACCACGCCCGGCACTGTGGTATGTGGTACTGGTTGCTGCTGGGTGTGGGGTCTCCACACCCAGTATTGTTATGTGGTTACCGGGGAATCGAACCCGGGCCCTTGCGCTTGCAAGACAGGCGCCGGAACCACTGAGCTAACTCCCCGGCCCCCTACCTCCCAGTAACTTTGAAAGTTACTGTTAGAGCTTTTAGGTAACAAGAAAACTCAATGTATATTCACACAATATATATGTACAGTAGAATTCATCATCCAAATAAAATGCTGACAAACAAGTTGTATAAATACTAAGTTAAATACTTTAAAGAAAATTTATACTCTCATGCCAATAGCCGTATTTTTTACCTTGAGAAGATATGTGGGAATATTACTGAAATCCACTGGCAACTTCAAAAGGAAACGAGCTGAAAATTCACCAGTCTGCAGAAAAAAAAAGTATAGTAAGATTAAAATAAAAATAAACTGAGAAATGACAATTATCAGTAAGGCCACAATTTCAACCTGTTTGAAATGTAGGCAGCTTCAATTTTAGTTTCCTTACATCAAGCAAGAAAAAAAAGGTTTAAAAAGTAGAAGAGGCTCAAAAAGAACTTTAAAGTTATCAGTTACTAAAAGGATAATTTGAAATGTTTTAATGTGCAGAAATTGTAAATGGGCAGTAAAATTACAAAACAATAGTATTACTTTTTTGCTTCTTACAAGTACAAAAAGAGTATATTCTATTTTTAAATGTGAGCAATAGTAACAGACTACTCAGATTCATTTGCTTTTTACTAACACACTTAGACCACTTCATTAATGTTTATAACTCACAGGGCCACAACATATATCACTGTATATATGTATACAGGGTATACATATAGAGCGTCTGGAAGCATTCCCGAAGGTCGAACATTCATCATGCAAAGCCCTACATTACTCAGCACCCAACTAAGTTTTTAATCTCCTAAAAGTTTATTACTATCGGCAGCTAATACTTTTTCAGTTAACTCCTTACATTGAGTTATCTCTATAGGAAAATGCACACAGGTTTGGCCACTAAAAACATTTAACTAAGTTATAAATAATAGCTCCATTTATTTATTGGTTTGGTTATTTATTTATTTGTTTATGAGGGCACTGGAGATTGAACCCAGGGCCTTGCACATGCTAGGCAAACATTCTACCACTGAGCTCACCCCAGACCAGCTCTACCATTTTTTAAAATTTGGCCATGGACTAGAGAAGGGGTTTTCCAAGTGCGGTATACAAGAGACCCTCTGCAAAAGCTGGTGGGGTCCTGGGTCTTCTACCCCATATCACGAAAAGCGGTCAGCTGACTTGGGCTTTTGATATAATGAGTTCGTCTAAAACACGTCTGATCAAAAGAACAACTTAGTTCAAGAGCTATCCTTTAAAAATACATCTCTGTCCTTTCCATTGTGTCACTACTAAAGGGTTCCTGGTATCGCCTATGTTTTCCCCCTTAAAATATGAGCTACACAAACTCCCCCAAATACATTTTTTAAACAGCGAGAAGCCAGGCATGGTGGTATATGCCTGTAACCCCGGCACTCAAGAGGCAGAGACAGGAGGACTGCCCCAAGTTCAAGTGAATGCAGGGCTAGCCTGAACTACAAAGTGTAACCCTGTCTATAAATAAATAAATGAAGCAAAGTTACAGATATTTCACAAATGAACTGCATACAAGCATTTTCACACACCTCTGCAGATGATTCCACACCATTACTGCTTCTACAAAAACCCTACCAACTGGCTTCAAGGTTCTGGTCCTAATTTTAAAACTTTGACCTAAAACTTTGAAAATGTGGGCAGAAATATAGACCTTGAGCTCAGACGATAACAATGATAAACACCATCAATCTAGTTGTCTTTTTGTTTCTTGTTTGTTTATTTATTTTGTAACTGCTTACAACATTTTTTAACTTGCATAAGCCTCTGGCTAAGGACAGAACATTTCTTTGTCACCACAAACATAACCTGGTAACAGAAAAGCAAAAATGAGAACAGAGTAGACAAAAATCAAAGTAGAACAAGTCAAATAAAAGTAGCAGAACCCACTGTGCCACCCAGAATGCCAATGGAGACAAACCAGCACTGAAGGTCAGAGGAGTGGCTGCTCTTTGTAGTAAAGGTCATGTGCACAGGATCCACGACTAAACACAGAGGACAATATACGAGATGCCTAAAGTCTACATATAGCTTAGCATTTCGGGTGGGAAAAGGTTGGTGAGATCCCAGTACAATTCTTGCTGTTACAGTCCAAGATTTCCATAAAGGTATGGTTCTGTGTTCCATCTGTTGCTAGAGGACTCTTAATAATACTGAGTCATGGCTGGACCTAAAGGGTCTATTAGTAAGTACAAGACAGTCGTTCTTTGAAAGGCTAAGTACAGTCCCTTAGATAGCTCAGTGGGTAGAGGAGGACTGTAGTTGCAACCTCTAGTGGGAGAAAAGCTAAGTGCAGAGGCAGAATAATGAAACATAGTATGGAATGAAGTGGGAGCTTAGAATAGGAGCATCCAGCTCGTAGGAGTCAAGGGTATGGAAAAGAGAACTCTAGGAAAGTCTTTCCTGGTGCTGTGTCCAATGCTCGAGGAGGAAGAGTAGTGAATCATCAATGGACACATGATCTTCCCATGTCTCTCCCCTACAGATTCACTCCCATCAACATGCAAGCATATTTTATTTAAGTCTCTTGACTTTATGAACACTTGCAGCTACCATCTCATTTTTTGGTGCTATTTAGTAAAACCAGCTCCTGTTTAAAGATAATGATCTATATCGAAGTCTTCACTTTGCATTTCCTCCTTTATTCTCTCGAGAAGCCTTTGCTCCCCACATTACAGTTCACAAGTCATCGGTGACCAACCGTGGCTAAATTAAGTCCTTTCTCAGCGTTCACCAGAGTGCTCTGTTGGCAGCATTCTGACATAGCCAGCCACTCACTGGAACTCACGTCATTTGGTTTCTAGGACCCCAGTTTCCAGAGTCCTCTCTACTCCACTTGCACGCCGTTCTGTTCTCCACAACCCACACACTGCAGCACAGCCAGGTGTAACCCGGAGACTTTTCTACACCAGCCAGGTGATCTCATCCAGGCTCATGACTTGAAGAGAATTTCCGTGCTGATGAATACCACACGGTCTATCTCATTCCCACTCCTTTTCCTCTGTCAAATTTAACTTATACAGTGGTCATGAACAAAACCAAATTCCTCATGCTATGCTCCTCTGATATTAATTCCTCATTTCACTACCTGGGAATTCCATTCTTTTAGTCTTTCCAGCTAAAACTTCCTAACTACTATCTGTCTCAGCCAGTGTTCAAAGTGCAAGTAAATCCTAGTAACTTCACCTCAGGAACATATCCGGGTGCAGACACTTCACATCTCAGCCACCATTCTCTCCAGGCCAGACACCTGCAACTGCCCTACTGCTTCAGTCCTTGTCTTGCTGCAGCTCACTGTCATCACAACAGGTGAAGGGATTCACTTAACACCTTAGTCAAAGTACGATCCTCACTTCCGTAATCCTCACATGGTGGGGATTTCGAGTTGAGGCTGCAGTGTCCCAGCAAGTTCAGGAAACAGCAAGGAGCTCAGTGCTCCCGGGGCAAAACAGCACACTAACCCTGGTCAAAGGTCCGTGGTGACAGGTCCTAAGGTGTCACACAGTGTGACAGGTCCTAAGCTCCTGGAGGCTGTGCAAAAGTCACTCTAAGATCAGTGAACACCAAAATGGCCATTAGGAATATGACAAACACGCGTTGTGATTTCTGGGGATTTGGGACAGGGGTTCAGGGAGTACAGAGAGAGCCAGAGAAGATGGTGACGAGTGGTGATGATAGATCACTCTTTTCTTCCTTTTTCAATTTATGAGGCAAACCATCTACCAGTGAATAAACCGTCACTTGTACTTATTTGTGTAAGATAGCAATCTGCAGATTAAAAATGGCAATTCCAAAACTTTTGTTTTATTAAATTCAGTGGTTCGATATATACATATACACACATGTGGAAAAAAGTAACAAAAGGAATGAAATGCAGAACTTGAAAAATACAAAGAACTCACACAGAGAAGGCAACAGGAAAAACAATTACATATATAGCACTTGAGCTCATCTAAACTGCTGGCTATTTTCATCCACACACTCACTGCATTTCAGCTGTTTTGCCCTGCTTTAGTTTGTACAATATATTTTTATTCTACCAGTTATTTGAGACCAAAATTCTTTTTAAAACCCTCAGATGATCCCTACTGTATCTTTTCTCAAAATGTTGATCCTAGAACTAATACAAATTTGTGCTTTTGGGCAACAGGCTGATTAACACAACTGAAGTCATAATAAAAGAAATGTTGAACCCAGCACTATGATAAATTTGTGTTTATCAGCAACAGACTGATGTATAGAACTAAAGTTATAATAAAAACTTAAGACTATGAAGGAGATTTGTTTTACTGGAAACTATAAACAGTACTTTATGATCTCCAAGGTCCATGCCTACTGGACTTTTTCTTTCGCTGTTGAAATGCCAGCTCTGCCACTGACTCCGTGTCCTGCACGTTCACCTTCCTCTGTGAGCAGATGGCAGTTTAAGGCTCAGTTGACTACAAAATCCAAGATACTAACTTTCCACAAGGAGGGAAGAACAAGTGAAAAATCCTCATCCTACCTCAGATCATGACTTTCTTGTGTGTCTTTGTATTTGAAGTGCCCACAGTTATTCAAGTAATTTGTGGTCATTCTGTGTAATATCAAAGATCGCTTCCACAGAAATCATTCCTGTAACTGAGACATTTCAACGCAGCCAAGTGAACAGAGTAAGTGTGTGAGTCTGTGTGTGTGTGTGTGTGTGTGTGTGTGTGTGTGTGCGCGCGCGCGCGCATGCGTGTGTGCAACTGGTCAAATCTCTTGGATGGATATAGAAAATTATCTGACCTATGACTGTTAAAATGTCAGCCTGCCTGCCAGCCAGCTGCCTTAATGGCACTCTCCCAGCTTTAGCAATGAATATGTGCATCCTTCCTTTCTTCTAGTTGTGGTACATTGGCAAGCAGCTTCAACTAACGAGACTGAGTGCTGGCAATTAGGCCTAACTTTCGATCTAGGAGTAGCAGTAGTATGTTAGATTTCCTTCTGTTTGGGAAGTGAAAGGTAGACATAATCTGCCAAACAAACACCAAGTTCAGGTTGTTCTGTAAGGGGAAATCCTACTTCCTTTCTTAGCGACACTTCTCTTGTCAACAAAAGAGCTCTGACCTAAAATTGACTGTGAGCATTTAATCTACATACTAACAAACAGTGAACAATTTCTTGTAACTTTAGCTTACTGACAATTTCATAAGGCTGATTCTTTAAACTGATAACCAACAAGTCTAAATGTAGAGACTGTTCCTTGGCACATGCATAAATACATAGTACATGTGTAGAGGAAAGCCAAAGTCAGCTTAATTAGGATTTTATACTACATAAAATGATTCCTGAGATATATTATTTAATTACCTCCAAAATCCTGTTCAATCAAAAAAAATTAATTTATAACTTTTTAATTAGAAAATTGGCACCTAGAACAGTTAAGAATCTTGCCTGCAGTCACCGAGAGAGCGGTGAGGGGTCACAGAGCTCCAACTAAAGTCTCAAGTTGTCTGTGTGCACTCGTGGGCCTGAGCTAACAGCAGTCCGCTGCCCACTGCAGACATATGAGCAGAGAGGGCAGGACCTGCCCTTGTCCAGCTTACAAGCTAGTGCATCACTTAAGACAATAACCCAAACAACCTTTCCCAAAAGCCTGTGATAAGGCTCTCTGAAGGAGCAGAGTGCCTAGAAGGCAAACCTCAGCAGGACATGTCCCATCTGGGGTTGGGGCTCATTACTCCATGGGAACCTTTAAAATATCAAATCAAAACCTATATGGAAAAACAAACAACACGTTCTAATCAGGAAAGTTCCCGAAGGAGAACGGCAGTGAGAAGGGAATATCTACACCAGATAGTAAAGTGAATTACAAAACCGGAAATTACATCCTCAGGGAAGAGTGTGAAACCTGCAGAAAGTCAGTCCAGAAAGGAGCTCAGCTATTCATGGGGTGTAACTGATAAAATCGTGACAAGGTAGACATCTGGAAAAGAGAAAACTTAGACTCATATTTCACACCAGAAAGCTGGGTACACTACAAATGGACTAAGCCTTTCAGTACACAATCTAAAACCATAAAGAAGAAAACATTGGCAAATATCTTTATGACCCTGCAGCCAGGAATGCCTTTCTGTTATGACTCCAAACTCAGAAACCATAAAGGAAGGGACTGATTAAACAAGGAGCATAAAAACTTTCTAGGTGGCAAAGGAATCTCTTCAATAACATCAAAAAACAATGGAGAAGGCAAAAAAAAGTCTTGCAACTTTATTATATAGAACTAATGTGCTTACTGAAAAGAGCTGAACCCCGAAGAGAACAAAGGGTATGTCAGAAAATACGAATGATTCTGAAACGTACGGACAGATCCTTCTACATAACCTCACTCAGGATAAAAGCTAAACCATTTCTCACCAGACTGGCAGAAATCTATCAGCGTTTTAAAGACATCACTGAGTATCTTCCCACTTTCATTGCTTTTGATGAGGAGACAGCGGGGACTCGGATCACACATAAAGCATCACTTTCTCCAACTGAGGAAGGCATGTCCTTTATTCTGCTCCTTGTCACATATGCATGGCTCTGAGGATCCAACCTAGGGCTCTGTACATGCTGGGTGAGGGTTCTGCAGAGGAAACTGAACTAGGCTTGGCTTGCAGAATTTTCATTGTGCTATGTCTTGTCTTCTTTCCTGGTCCCAGATGGGGTTTATGGAGTCTCTGGAATCTGTGAATTGTCCTTCACCACATCTGGAACTTGTGGACACTAGTCCAACAGTTCCCCGCTGTTGTCTTCCTCCCTCCTCTCGGACCTGGGAACCCGCTTTGTTGTCCAGGAAAGGCTTCTCTACTGTCGCGTAATAGGCGGCTCCGCCTTCCCTGCGTCTGGGTTCTGTCCCCAGTGGGTTGAGGCAGACAGCTTCACTTCGTGCCCCGAGTTCTCAGTCATCTGTAGAAGGCTCAGGTCAACAGGAGCTATGGAGCTATTTAGAGAAGTACAACTTGACAGACAGAAATCTACGAACATACAAGCACTGCGGAGAAACAATCACTTGGCCAGACTGCTGCGGGGTGAGTAAATGGGTATTAACTCCATGGAAAGCACCACAGTGGTAAAATCAGAAACACACATAATCTCAGACCCCACAGTTCCATTCCTAATTATTTATCTTACAGACAAGCAAAACAACACATGAGTATTTTTGCTATACTGTATATAGCATATATACAGTATATACTTATAACAGAAAAAGATTAAAAACAATGCCCACCACAGAATTCAGATTTAGTAAATTGTGATTAACTTCTACGATGTAAAAATACACAACTGTAAAAAAAAATAATAATAATAAGGGTATTCTTTGTGCTTAAATGGAAAAAAAAAAACCTCTCGAACTATACCAAGTCAAAAGCAAGGAGCAAAACTATATAATAATATATATAATATATATATATATAACATATATATTATATAGCTAATATATATAACATATGGTATATATAAGATATATTATATATGTTATATCTTAGAACATATATCTTATATAATTTATATATCTTATATAAGATATATTATATATGTTATATATGTTATATGTAATAGTTATATTATATATGTTATATATAAGATATATTATATATGTTATATAATATATGTTATATGATATATATTATATATGTTATATATAATATATGTTATATGATATATATTATATATGTGTTGTGTGTGCACACATAACCACTTGCATTGAAAGCAAATATTGTATATTGTACATATTTGTACTTACTGACACACACATAAAGATATTCTGAAAAGCTACATTCAAATAAAGCTGCATTCGTGCTTACCTGACATAGGAAAGTGGCAATGATTTGGGTGCCTATGGGAAGTGATGTGAGATAGGCTGAACAATATCATTATTTTATCCACTAAAAATGTTAAGGATTTAAAATACAAAATTCAAAATGTTGCAGTGAAATGTTGACATGTTCACTCATTCATTCAACAACCACTTACTGAGCACATACTATGCCAAGAGCTAAGCCAAGTAATGGGGACCTTAAGACAGACAGAACAGTCTCCATCCTTAGAACAGTAGAACATAAAGTTAACTTAGACTGAAAATACAATTACACAAAAATGTATGCTGTAGTATCTTTTGCCATAGATATTTACAATATAGTTTCAGAGTAACTTAAGACTCTAGTTTCAGGGGCTGGGGAGTTAGCTCAGTGGTTCCCGCACCTGTCTTGCAAACGCAAGGACCCGGGTTCGATCCCCATTAACCACACACCATACTGGGTGTGGAGAATCACGCCCAGCAGCAACCAGTACCACAAACCACAGTGCTGGGCATGGTGGCTCACGCCTGTAATCCCAGCACTCGGGAGGCAGAGGCAGGAGGATTGCTGTGATGTGAGTTGGAGGCTGAGCTCAGGGCCAGCCTGAACCACAAAACGAGACCCTGTCTCAAAAAAAAAAAAAAGACTCTAGTTTCAGGTGACAGAATTCCAATTCAATCTAATCTGAGCAAACAAGGGATAAACTCCAAACTAACATGAGCAAATACAAGGCGATTTACTAAAAGGAAACCAGGTAACACATGGAATCTAAGAATAAAAATATACCCCTACCCAAAAAGATAATACCCTCAGAATTTTCTTTTATGCCTTATCTTTGACACCCTGTGCTTTTTCTTTCTATTCAGTAATTGGAGGTTCCTTTTACTAAATGAGGTGCGAGAGAAGCCCCCAGGCAAACATGTCACAAGCCAATCACTCACAAAGACACTAACTTCACTCTCTCAAGCACTAACTCTAAGCTCCCAGGTAACGACTCTCATCAGTACCATTCTCAAACTTCCCCCTACTGGGAAGTGTCTGGAGCTGGGGATGTTTACGTTCATCCTCAGGAGCGTGCACATGTACTTAACATACCTTGATTCTTTCTTCCCCTTCCCTCCTGCTGTGTTTCTAGATCCTCTTTCTCCATGTTTATTATTATTCTGATTATATTATTTTACCTCACATCCGCAACATACAAAGACTACATCATCGACAGGAGTAGGTACCTGTGCACAAAACATCTGAAATATCTTTCCGCTCCCTTCTTCCCATCCTCATTTTCTTGGTCCCTTCCTAACTACAAAAGATCTATCCATTTCCTTTTATAGATCATTTAATCTGCTCTTTCTTTGTACTCTGGATTATGGTATTTATACCGTGTGGTATTTAAGCTTGTGTGTCTCATTTATTTCAGTTAACATGTTTTCTAGGTTCATCCACTTTCCTACAAACATCTCAAATTTGTCTTTCTTTATAGCCAAGTCATACTCCACTGCATATAAATAACACATTTCTTCATCCATTCCTCTATTGATGGACCTATAGGCTGTTTCCGAGATTAGCAACTGTGCTGCTATATACATTGACTTGCATGTTCTATATTACCTCTAATATGTTGTCTTTAGCTTTTGGAGGAAGATACCTAGAACAGGAATAGTTGGGACAAATGGAGTGTCTACTTTTACTTTTTGAGAGATCTCCACATTGATTTCCATAGTGGTTGTATGAGGTTCACATCCGCCAACATGTAGGAGGGATCCATTTCCACCACGGACCTGCACCAGCATTTGTCGTTCTTTGACTTCCTCATGACGGCCATTCTCTCTAGGGTAAGGCAGAATCTCAGTGTTGTTTTAAGTTATATTCCTCTAATAACCAGAGATGCTGAAGTTTTTTGCTTTGTTTTCCTTTTGTGAGACAGGTCTTGCTATGTGGTTCAGGCTGGCCTTTAACTCAGCACGGAGCCTGGGCTGGCCTCGAACTCATGGTGATCCTCCTGGTTCAGTCTCCCAAATGCAAGGATTATAGGCATGTGTCATCATGTCTGGCCCTTGAATATTTATTAATAAATTTATGGGCCATTTTCTGATTGACTTTATTTTGAAGGCTCTAAATTGTTCAGTTCTTCACATAATCTACATATTATTCTCTCTCAGAAAAATAGCTGGCAAAAATTTTTTTCCCATTCTGTAGATCGTCTCTTCATTCTGCTGATTATTTCCTCTGCTGTACAAAAGCTTCTTAATTTGATGTAATCTCACTTGTTGACTCTTGCTGTTATTTTTCAGGCAACTGGAGTTCTATCAGAAAGTGCTTGCCTATACGAATGACTTCAAGAGTTTCCTCTATTTCATCTTCCAGAAGGATAAGTGTTTCTGTGTTAGTATTTAGATCTGGATCTATTGTATTTTCAGTTTAGTGCTCAGAAAGGGATAAGGGTTCAGCGTCGGTCTTCTGCACATGAATAGCCAGTTTGCCTGGCACCATTTGCTACAGAGGGTATCTTTCCTCCAAACTGCGTTTCTGGCCCCTCTGGTCAAAGACCAAATAGCTGAGTATGTCTGCAACTGCTCCAGCTCCTGCTGTTCTGTTCCACTGATCCAAACGCATGCTTTTGTCTCAGTACCACGCTGTTTTATCACGAGAGCCTTGGAGTGTAACTTCAGTGAGGCTCTCTGATGCCTCCTGCTTGGCTCTTCTTGCCCCAAATTTCTTTGGTATTGTGAGTCTCTTCTGGTCCTGTATTAACATTTAGGGCTGTCATCTCTAGCTGCATGAGGAATGCTGTAGGAAATGATATCATGAATTCATTGAAAAGAAGCAAAAACTGAGGAAACTCCTTTTTGAGGGGGAAAACAAGATAAGTAGTCTGTACACATTTCCAAAATCAACACATTTCAAATACAGGACCCTTCACGTTCTGATCTGTACCACATGAAGAGAAGGCCCTAAACACTCCAACTCAGTGGGCCCTTCGACATTCGTCACTTCCTTCTGTGTTGGATGTATCTTACATCTAAGTGGACGCAGGGAAATGTGGAACAGCGACAAGGATTTCAGGACAAGTAAGTGGCCTCACCAGTGCAACAAGGTGGCACAACTTCCCCTTCCCTCCAAGCTGATCTACAAGCATAGGCAAAAGTCAAAAGAATTTCCTCTGTGTTTTCTTCTGCTTCCTCAAAACAAGGCATTTCCCATCCTGCTGCTGAAAAATACCTGAATTTTCTACTGATATTTAATAGAATAGCAGTTCCTTCTAAGCATCAGGCTCATTGGATAGTGTTATGAACTTCATCTCTAATGTCCTGAGGTATCAGGTAACTTAGGTACATGTACTCTACTTTTTATAAGGTGAAAACTCATCAGCTACTGTGAGCAAGGGCCTATGAATTCCTGACGTGCAAGTCAAAATTCAGTACAGTAAATACTAAAGAAAGAATAACACAAAAGAAAGCCTCTATCACAGACTCATTTATTTTATCTACCATTTAACTCCTAGTAGTCCCATGTAGCTAAAAATAAAAATAAATCTAGTCAATCCGTAGGACTGCGTGTATTTTACCAGCCACATGTTATCCCCAGGACTGAACTCCCAAGCAGGACAGGGAAAGGGGACTGAGAGTGGGCGGCAGCGCAGCCCGTGTGAGGCTGGCTCGCATCAGCACGGTTCCTGCCACTCCCTGGCCAGCGGCGGAAAGGCCGGAGACTCCCAGCATCCCAACACCTCGAACCTCCTCAGGGCACTTCTGCTCTCCTGTCCTACCATAATGAACCAGGGCGTCCAAGAGAAAAGTGATGCCAAGCACTAATGTGAGCTACATGTGTGCTTTTACATTATTTAACATTTTCTAATAGCTACATTCAGAATGGTACAAGGAAAAATAAATATTCATTATTTTCTAACGTATCTAAAATATAATTTCTACTCATAACACTTTTCACACCGAACGCTTCAGACTCCGGTGTATGTATCACAGGCGCACACATGTCGGGGGGAGGGGGGGTCTGGCTGCAGCGGCAGGGTCCACAGTCACAGGCACAGCTCGGCGTCTGCCGGGGACAGCACAGGTCTGACCCCCGCGTGAAGGTGGGCACCCCCTGCCGCAGACCCCCGAAGTCACACGGATGCTCTCAGCGCCGCAGCGGACACTCCCGGCGGAGTGTTCTGTATCGTCACAGTGAGCGCGGGTCTGCGCCGGCTCCTCCTTCTACCTGCTCTTTTTTCTTCTCCTCAAACCACGCACTGTCTAAACAAACTGGCTCTATTTCTGCACCACTGTTTGGGACACTCTGAAATCTGTCCTTCTGTCTTCCAAACTCCATCCAAACTGGCCCTAGAAAGATCAGCGCCATCCTCTTAAAAGGCGGCTCCCTTTCTCTTAGCCTTCCCTGCTTTATCGGCTCCTAGATGGTAACAACTTGGATCCGCCCACATGCAGAACCGCGCCGCCTTCATGTTTAAAACACTTTTAAAATAACACAGGAACAACCACTGAACTGCCACTTTTTGAGCACTGAATATGACCATACATTTCAAGGATATACAAAAGAAAGCCAGTAATAATGATGATGATGACACTTTCTACTACTAACTCCACATCTGTTTCCCACACATCAAATCTAATTTAATCTCTGTGTCAAGGTTGGGGCAACAGTGCAGTTATATCCATTAAAGTGACACACGGAAAACAAGAGTCACACAAAGAGAACCGGTGACAGAGCTATAATCGAACTCCGGCCTTGCACATCAGCGCTGGACAAGCGCACCCTGTCCAGGTCAGCATTTCCCCTCGGCGCGCAGCACCACACCAAAGCGCCAGACGCCACTCGAGGGCAGGGCTGTCCCGAGGCGGCACCTTTCCTCTCTGAGCAGAACTTCTACGTGTTACGAGAGCTGAATGCGTACGGTGCTCATTTTTAAAAAACTGTTAGAATATGGGTCCGCTGCAACAAAAAAAGGAATTGCTTTACATCCTATTACATATGCATAAATGATTCTCAGAATATCCAGTATGGGTGTAGTTCAGTAATACGATACTTGCTTAGTTTGCTCAAGGCCTTGGGTTCAACGCCTAACACCAAAACAAAACAAAACCCACAAAAGGAAAGGATATGTCTGTTTTATATCAGATATCACCCCGTGATGACCTCTAATATATGAAATACATGGCTTTAGATTATGTTGAAACATTTTCATATCAGAAAAACTAATACCTTTGATTAAAATATTAGGTATATAAAGCCAACTTTAAGTTCTAGGAATCATAAAAAAATAAAAGTAACAAGCTTGGCTTATACTTTGCTACAATTAAGCACTAGTACTTTAGAATAAAAAATATGCAGAAAAAATTCCAAAACCACTTCTGACATATAAATATATGAAGTCATGCTTTATTCATTAAGGAAATGTATCATTATTTTTATACAAAAACAACTTACTAATTAACTCTGACCTTGAAAATAACTGTTCAAAAGGGCATCAGAAGGGAGGATCTGGTGTACTTAACGTTCAGGAGGCTTATAGGACATAATACGTGTGACAAAATGACACAGAACTATGTGCACATAGAAGGAATGATCAAACTATATGATGAATGCTTAAAGGTTTAAAATGTATTAGAGTAAATCCCACCAAAATACTCCCCTTTGCTGCAAATACACTAATCCCATCAATCCGGACACTTTCTGAAGCAGGTCCAGAAGTCCTATTTCATCAGTGTGTTTAAGAGATGTACTCAGAATATATTAAGTGGTGTTGCCAAGTGTCTTCTGAGGAAAAGGCAGCTGGGAAAACCACGACAGGTCCTCATCCACCTTAGTCACCCAATGTGCTACCTTTACTCGAAACTAAAATGACTATGAAATCTAAGTGTTTTGAAAGGATTTAGGACATCAAGGCAGCTACAACACAGTTGAAGACACTCAACAAAGAGGACTTATAGAATGAGAGGATAAGTGTGCTGGAAGTGAGGGAAATACTCTGAGGGGAATTAAAGGCAATGTGTAGAAGCATTTTTAACATCAACACTCACTGTACTTTTCTATTAAATCTTGTACATTGTCCCAATGTTAATTTCCTATTTTCCACACTTTTTATCATATATAAAGTATAAATGCTGGGGAAATGGGTGAAAGATACAACAGATCTCTGTACTATTTTGTAAATTACATGAGTTTATAATTATTTCAAATAAAAAAGGTTTTGCAAAATCAAATTAAATACACTTTAAAAAAAGCCCCTCTGATCATGCAAGTACACAATATGCATTCTTCATTCTGATCACAAAAGCTTGCATCCCAACGTAGCATAGCAAAGGAATACAACGTCCCAAAATCTCACAAGAAATGAGCAAAGCAACAAGGAGAAATGACTTCATAAAACAATACAAGCAGAGTATTTCCCTTTCAAATACTCCCTATTCATCCGAAGCCTGTCTGTCTGTCTCTCTCTCTTTCTCTTCTCCTTCCCCACCTTCAAATAAGTTGTCTGCTTTTATTATAAAAATTATATATAAAGGCAAAGAAAAATAGTGAGGTTTTAATATTTCTTTTTAAAAAATACTATTAAATGTGCACTTGCTAAAACACTAAATGGAAGTCTAGGGAAAAAAAGGAGAGTGATTTTGCAAAAGGTGAGAATACTATATTTCAAATCGGTAGGCCTGAGACAGAACTGACAGGATTTTAAACTTCAAGGATTTAAATTTTTCTTATACCACCAAAGAATAAAAGAAAGCAGCATCTCAAGATTTTAAAAGAGTATATACTTTTAGAGCAAAAATTTAAGGTTAAGAATATAAATCTGTATGGCAGAAAGATTTGATAAAGACCAGAGTGAAGACCATCTTCTCTAATAGATACAGAATTGTGGAAAATATATTAAATAATTTCACGTCTTCGATTCATTACAGAATGTATTTATCAAATGGACTGCTTGGACCAGAAAAATCAAAACACATGGGTGCATGTTCAGTCCAAGAGGAACACAATGATTCTTTCAATTTTTTAAAAGTATATTAATTTTCATGTTTAACTAATAAACATCACTTTACTTCATATAAAAAATGTGCTCAAGCTTCAACATGCACTGTCATAATAGATGTCATTTACTAACAGTAAACTAGCTGGATGTGTGCTCAGAATTCTTCTCCGGGGCACCGTGCCCAATCACACAATGCACTGACCTCCTGCGCTCACAGCCCATCTACCTTCCTGCGGGGCCGAGGTCGGGTCCCACTCACAGGGAAGACTTTCCTGGTCCCTCTACTGCCCAGCTGCTCACTCTCCTGCTGAACACATTCACTGTCTCTAAATTCCAGCTGAGATACAGTCGATCCAGTATTGCTACTTCATTTTTACAAATACAGATGGAGTCTTCTCAACCGGATTTTAATAACTCCAGGAGTAAAATCCAAATCTGATACACACCTTTATTTACTCCATACACAGCCCAGTAGATTCTCCATAACTGTACATTACTCCCATCCTGGCTCAGCCTTATTAAACTGGGTATTGCTGGTCTAAAGCAGCATTCCAGCACCCAAAAATAATTTTAAATAATGATTTTGTAATCTTTTTTAATAGTTAAGTTTTCAAGCTGGTTTCTGACAGAAATACTGAAACACAACTTATATAACTTCATTTACACCCCTAATAAATCAGTGAACAGAACAGAGTTGAAAGATATACCTGTGACATTCCACAAGACCTCTGAGGGATGACAAGTTAAACCCATTCATTTAAGTATAGCTCCTCCACAGATCAAACCTGAGAACAGCATATAAAGACAATACAGAGAGAAGAACACTAAAGGAGAATGAGCAGATGCCTTATTATAATAAGGTAACCCAAGTTCATATTCACTTTCCTTAAAAGAGTAAAATACATTTATCATGACTGTTTATTGGTTACCAAAGTGCTGTTCCAACTGACTACCGTATTCTTATTTAAATGTTTGTAAAGCATTTACTTAAAAATCTGAATGTAATTTCTTTTAAAAGCCTCAGAATACTTTAACCTACTACAGTCTTCTAGGACCATTCTGTTTTTCTCCAGAAGACATGCAGCCCTGCCTACACCTTCACTTAGCCCAAGGTGGCCCGATCTGAACTCCTCATCTCCAGAACACCCAGGCAATAAATCTGAGGCAGCTAGTGGTGATTTTCCGCAAAAATAAGAGAAAACTGGTAGAGTCCCTGATCCCACACATCTCGGCTCAAAACCACGTGCCCTTGTCTAGGGAAGGCCTTGTGTTCATCGCCCACGTTCCTAGTCTGCTCTCTGAGAATGCCTCACGCACCCTCTAACGTGCTCGTCCCCCAAGAAGCACATTTGTGTCTTGCTCTTTCACCTGTTTGCGTGCCTATATTTCTTGCTTCCATAGCGCCAGCTCCCACTTCTACATGGCTCCCTAGGCCTGGCTGCTGGAAGCTTACTAACTATCCACTTGAACTTACTGAGATTCTCAGGTGTTTTACTGCCATAGAACTTGTAAGCATTGTCCTAAGGTTTTTCGAGTCACTCGATATCAAGTCAAAACAAAATGGGGTAAGTCTAGCAATAGTAAGTTTTTTAGTAAAGAAAGGAAAACACTCTAAATACAAACCACCTATCTGCTCTTCTTTTTCTCCTCCCCATCCCTATCTCCTCCTCTTCCTTCATTTTCTTCACAGTACACAATACAGAGGCACTCATCACTGAGCTCCATCTCCAGTTCCCTTTTATTTTATTTTTGGAGGTTTCACTAAGTTCCCCAGGATAGACTCAAACTTGCAATCCTCCTGCCTCAGCCTCCCAAGCAGATGGAAAAACAAGCATGTGCCACCACACTTAGATTGTCGATATTCTTTAAATAAATTTAAACTTCCACGTTTAAACTACATCTCAAGTATTACTGCTCCACCAAATAAAAATTTTAGATCATAAAAAGTGTCATAAAACTGGCTTGCATTTTAACTCAGCCCTGATTTCAAAAGAAGGAATAAGGTGGGAAGGCAAACTTTAAAATCTAAAATTAGACAGCAATTCCTATTCCCACATGAACCCACCAATATTAAGAACAACATAGGTTCACCAAGAAAAAAAAAATCATACCAAATTAACCTAAAATTCTTTTTCTGAGAGGAAAATTTTAAGGACAGAGGATACACTAAGTTCAACAAAGTTTGCCTTCAAGTTACATAAACAGATCAAAGTTTCAATGTAATAAATACACCTCAAACTAGGTATTATTGGTGGGAAAATAAAATCATGTTTTATAAAAAATATAGAGGTTTCTAAAAAAAGTAAAAACCCATGTGCCAACCTCACTTTAATACACAAATACACACACCCAAAATAATTCAAAGCAAGATCCCACAGAGACTTTTGCACATCCATGTTCATTATGCATTACTCACAACAGCCAAGGGGTAGAAACAACACCAGATCCACCAAGGATGAGCAGGCACAAATGTGGTATCTACACGCGATGGAACACGAGGCAGCCTTGCTAAGAAAGGCGACCTGTCACCTGCTGCATTCCATCACAGAAAGAAAGAAAATCTATGGAGAAAAAAGTCCACAGTGTTGCCTGATGCTTTAGGTGGAAACAGGGTAAACTGTAAATGGGAAAAAGGGTCCCATTGAGGTAATGGAGCCATATTCATCTAAACATGGCAGTCATTGCTCAAAATGACAAATTTACCAAAATCACTGGGTTGAACAATTAAAGCAGGTAAATTTATGGTATGTAAATTATACCTCAAGTTTTAAAGAACAGAGGAGCTAACAGGACACCTCTGAACACACACTAGGAGAAATGTGAAGAGAGTGGACGGCCAGCTGTGTGACTGTCCGGGGAAAACACACCGGATGGTGGAGACCGCACAGTGACACCCCCGTGGTCGGTGCCTGGTGCATCTGCAGCACAGCGGGGCCGCACGGGAAGTGACAGGAGAGGAAGGTGGCAGATGAAATGAGCATAGTAAGTGATGGACGAGGACGGTGGTGACAGTAACCACGTGGGACTTTTTACATTGCTGTGAGAAAACAGGGAACCAGAGAGCGAAGATAACTTGCGTTATCGAAAGACCATGTGGTATAAAGAAATTATAAAGAGAAAGTGTGAAAGGCTCCTATAACTAGCTGCCTCCAAAACAACTGACCTCTCTTACCCTAACGAGGATACAGGAAAAATGCACTCTGAAAGGAAGGAGACTCAAAATGTGGCCCAGCTGTCACCTGCACCAGAACCTGGGTGGTGGATCCGCAGGTACCGAACTGTGCAGGCCTCGCAAGTGCTGCCTCTGAGAAACGATGACTAAGACAAGCACTGCGATCCCTTCCCTGTGAGAAAATACGGGCTACCTAAACCGCGATGGCCTGCAGACAAGGGCTGGCGATAGGTGGACATCACATTTCATTACAGGCGAAGTGACTTTTCCCCATTCTCTGGCCTGATCTTACCCAGTTGTTCTTCTTCCCAGCATAAATTTCCATGTTCTCTCCGTACTGAGGCTCCTCCAGCAGCGTCTGGTACTCGAACATGAGGCGCGAGCTCTCGCGGAGGCGGCTGCACTGAAACTGGTGATACTGCTGCACGAGCTCCTTGACCACGAGCAAGAGGCACTCGGGGTCCGCGGGGTTCCAGGAGGCGAGGTTCTGTGGGCAGAAACATGGCCGATGAGAAGCAGTGTCCTTAAAGCCCATGCCACGTCCACTCGTCAGTCCAGAGCGAAAGGTGAGGAGGTCTGTTGTTCGCCCTAAGCCCAGCGATGAAGTGAGGGAGACCTTGCCATCCTACTGATTCTTCCTAGCTTTGAAACATCTACGCAGAAAAATCCAGCTGAGTTTGGCAGGAATAGGCAGAAACGGCATAGAGCAGAGTAGCAGCCAAACGAGACATCTAAATATCCTACAGACATAATTTAGCCCTGGGAAAATAGAATTTTTTCTTATGCCTTTACAATTTTAATACTTTTCAATTGACACCTAAATTTAGCATTATAGTCTAAAGTTTTTGTCTTGTTTTGTTGTTTTGGTTGGGGTTACTGGGGATAGAATTTGACCCCTTGTGTTTGCACAGTAAACGTGGTGTCACTGAGCTAAACTCCCAGCCCTACAGAGTAATTTAACCACATCTTCACAGACCCTCTGCATCTGTAACACTGGATGTAAATAAATGTTCAATAAACATTACAGCCTCATGGAAATATAAATGCAATGTAAACAGTGTGATTTGAAAAGGATAGTCATGGAGTAGGGACAGGGGAAAATTCAATTCATAAACGCAGGATTGGGGGAGAGGGAGGCGGGGAGCAGCGTGAAAGCTTCTGAGCAGGAAACCTGCTGGACACGGGGGCTGATCAGTGGCCCACTGTGAAGCTCATACTCCCTCCACAGACACGCACTGACGCCCATGAGGTACCAGCCCTCTACTCCTAGCCCTGAAGAAAATGAGTCCAGTCTTTGTTCTGAAGAACTTAGATTTTAACAGAAAAAATGTCACTGAGAAAACAATAGTATGTATTCTAGGAGCCTGGTGAAGAGGGATCCTCAAGGAGGAGAAGGGACAACCACGCCCCCCCAAAAGCGGGGATGAGCAGAGGAGGCTGAGAGCTCCCGACCGGGTCCAGGACACAGATCAGCAGTGTCCTCAATAGGGGCGGTACTGGTGGAGTAAAGAACTACCAAGAGTTTAAGAGAATGCAGGGAAAGAAGGCACACACAGCTGGCACAGACAATTCGTCTGGGAACCACAGAGAAACACAAGGTCAAGGGAAAGTTACAAAGTTTGTAACCTGATGGAATATTCCTTCAGGGAATGGGGAAGTGATGATGCCGGAGAGCAAAGAAGGTAATAAGGAAGCAGGCGGGGACCCAGTGGGCAAGTGTCTCGCAGAGTCTGCCTTAGAAATGAGCCCAGAGGCTCGGTCCAGGGCAAGCAGAAGAGAGGCCGACTACACGAGCACAGATGCAGGCAGATGGCTCCATGGGGAGGTGGAAGCTGATGGAAATTCTCTTCTGAAAGCTACATTTTCTTCATAACATGAGAAGGAAGGTCCTCTGAGAAGGAGAAAAGAGGAAGGAATCCTGGAAGTCTGAGATAGAGTATGAAATGGTCATTCAGAAAAGTTATTTAAGAGAATAAATGAAGAGGGGAAATGCAATAAGGACTGCAGATAAAAGTATAAGCTCTGCTAACATCAAAAGTATGACTTTCAGTGAGACAAATTAGCCTACATTCTACTGCTCGAGTACAGAAATGGAGTAGGAGGAATCTAGATGAAGACTGGCTTTTACAAGACGAATCCAAAAGCCAGAAAGAAGGAAAAGAGATCTTTCAGGATTGTAAAATTATTATAGTTAGAGGCCATGAGTTACTAGGACAGGAAAAAGCCAAGTAAGTACATAAGGGAAGTTGAGAGTTAATGAAAAGGCAGCAGGACCAGTGGACTACAGGTCATGACCGATTGAAACAATTGCTGGGAGCTGAGATGTGACAAAGAATGGAGAGATGAGAGAGTGTGTTCAGAAAATGGAATGTTTGAGGCGGGGGATTTAGCTCAAGTGGTACCACACCTACCTTGGAAGCACGAGGGCCAGAGTTCGATCCCTGTTACTGCCCCCACCAAAAAATGGACTGTTTGCAACTAGATGTGATGAAAGTTTTGCAGAACTGGCATCAACCAGGCCTAACGTACCCCAAGGGTATGGCTGGTTATGAGAGATCAGAGCACAAAATTAATGCAGGAGAGAAAGTCCAGGACTGAGAGGGCAGAGTGTTGGAAGAATAATTTATTTTACATGGATAGTTAAAACTACCCAGAGTCATGACAAGAGTAATTCTGAGAAGGGGACCAGAAGGCACACGCTAAAATATTTAGAAGGACTGACAGGTCTTTAAATGACAAGGGAACAGTGGGTCTTAGATCTATATTTTTGACCTAATAGAGAGTAACAACCTCCTGATGATGGCACTGAAGCGCCAAGTGCGCATGCCCTCCTCCAAAAACGGACTCACAAGGGTGGGAGAAAAATCAGCTCCCAATTATTTGAGAAGCAGAAAGGGAGGCAGAATCTTAGGGAAGAATCAAAACACTAGCTCTCCACTGTCACAATGAAATCGCCTGGAGAACTTGAACACTACTAATGCCTGGACATGTCTACTCCAACCCCATATTTTGACTGAAATGGTGCCAACAGGGATGTATCCTGGTCAATGGGATTCTTTTTTTTTCTAAAAGCTCCATGTGATTCTAACAGGCAGTGAGTGTTGAGAATCACTTACTTGGAGGACAAAGAAAGAAAAAGATAATAAATTTGATAATAGGCAATGTAAATATCTAAAAATACCCAATCTCTACAAGTGTAGAAATATAGCATCTAGGGCTGGGGAGTTAGCTCAGTGGTTCCGGCGCCTGTCTTGCAAGCACAAGGGCCCAGGTTCAATTCCACGGTAACCACATACAATACTGGGCGTGGAGACTCATGCCCAGCAGCAACCAGTACCATGTACCACAGTGCCGGGCGTGGTGGCTCACGCCTGTAATCCCAGCACTCGGGAAGCAGAGGCAGGAGGATTGCTGTGATGTGAGTTTGAGGCTGAGCTCAGGGCCAGCCTGAACCACAAAGCGAGACCCTGTCTCAAAAAAGAAAAAGAAATATAGCATCTATAAAGGAATACAGGAATATTTATCAGGTAATAATAACATAACTTGCCAAATGCAAAACACTGTAAGAACTTTTTACATATTCAAATTAAGCATGTGGCAATCTTATAAGTTAAATTTTTATTATCCCATTTTACAGATGAAGAAACTAAGGAAACAGTTTCAAATCTCTCCTAAGGAGACAGAGCCACTGAACAATAAATCCGGGTTTTGACCATAGGCTGCTTGTCTCTAAGTTCCTGCTCTTAAGAACTACATCAGAGATTCTCAAACACTTTGGTTTTAGGTAATTTTAATGGTTAAAAAGTACTGAGAACTCCCAAAGAGCTTCTGTATATGAGTTATATGGATTAATATTTACTGTAATTAATATTTGCTATATTAAAAAAACAAAATTTTCAAAATATTTAATTTTAAAATAAACTCACTACGTGTTAATATGAATAACATTTTTAATGAAATAACTACATTTCAGAAAACAGTGAAAAGTATGGCATTGTTTTGCATTCTTACAAATCTCTTTAATGTCTGGCTTAATAATAGTTGGATTTTCATATCTGTTTCTACATTCAATCTGTTGCAATATGTTATTTTGGCTCAAGTATATGAAGAAAATCAGCCTTAGTCACATATGCAGCTTGCAAAGAGAAGTGCTTTAAATAGTCTTTTCAAATTATTCTGATATTCTTTGATACTACAACAAAACTCAACAAGTAGTGCTGGGGATTTAGCTCAGTGGTTCTGGTGCCTGTCTCACAAGGGCAAGGTCACAAGTTTGATTCCCAGTCCAAAAATAAAAATTAACAACTCAACAAATAGAGCCTGACACAGTGGTACACATCTGTAGGCCCAGCCATTCAGGAGACAGAAGCCAGTGGATCACTTGTGACTAGAAGTCCAGGGTCAGCCGGGGCAACACAGAAAGACCGTCTCTTAAAAATAAAAAATATAAGAACTCACAAGTGATAGCTTTTTAAAGACTAGTTTGAATGTAGAATTGGAATCCTTACTAGTAAATATTTCATATTCTTACATTAAATTCCACTTAACTGTCCTATCTTTTGAGTGAATCATAATTATGTATGTTATGCATTGATCATTTAGAAAATACTGATTTAATTAGTTATCCCAATACTTACAAATTTCATTCATTTAATAATTAAAAATCACATTCATTAATATCACCAGTCTCATCAGAAAATGTTTAAATAATTGAAGACATCAACCTCAGGGCAGTAAACACGTTTTCCAAAATGCCCACTGTCACTTCAAAGCCAGAATCGTATCAGTGGTGACAAATACTGTCAGCTGTTTTCCCGTGTGTGTTTCTAAGCAGATGTCCACCAAAGATTCAGTTTCTAACAGGCACAGACTGCCCATCAATCCTTCTCCTAAGCACAAGGACTGGCCCAAGAACAAAGCAGCTAGTTCAGCTAGTAACTCAAACAACCATACTAATTCCTCAGGACAATTGTCACCCTTCATATGCTGCGGCCTTCTAATTTTGTCACATGGAATATTAAAAAAAAAGTGTATTCAAAGATTGGGACTTCATAAAATTTATACTTTTTATAACTTCATCAGTGACATTCTTCAGTGAACTGACAAGTGTGGCAGCAGAAATACCATGGCTGTTTGTACAGTCCGGCGACTCTGCCTTGCTCAACGCTAAGGTACCAGTCATACCCACCTTGCTTCTGGAGTATAAGTTCAAACATCGGCACAGTCAAAGGTGATTCCAAAAATAGTTTTGACGCTGTAGACCCTTAAAGGGGTCTCTGGAATACTCAGAGGTCCGCAGACCACAATTCAGAACCATTACACTACATTATACTGCTTAAACACAAACTGAACACGGTTTCCATCGCAAGAGGACAAACAAAAAGTAAAACTGAAAAGACTACAATGCCCTCCCTATCTGTGGTTTCCACATTTATCAATTCAATCAACCAGGTTAAAACATCAAGAAGAAAAAAACTATTGCATCTGTATTGAACATGTGCAGACATTTTTCTTGTCATTTTTCTAGAAACAACACAGTATTAGAACTATTTACATAGCATTTACATTGAATTGTGCTTCCTACATAATTTATAGATGATGCAAAATACATGGGAGCATGAGCAGAGATTATATGTGAGTAGCTCACCAATTCACACAGCACCGGTGAGTGTGCAGGGTGTGGAACCCGCAGGATCCTCCGGTACTGAGCCCCATGGATCCCAGAGATGAAGGGACACTGCTCTGCTGAACACACCGGTGCACAGGGCACAGTTAGAATGGGAAAGCAGTGAGTCCACTCTCCTTCAATAGGAAGCACAAGTCTAGAGGCACCTTCAAATAAAGACTCAATGAATGAAAGAAAAGCTCAGTGCTTCAGCATCACAGAATGAACAGAGGTATAGTGATGTGAAATGGCATGAGAGGAGCACAAAATCCTCGCAGGCAAACTCAAATCTCAACAGCCTGGAATTCTGAGTTACTTGGTAAGTTATTCAAAGCATTCATAAGATATACTAATGTAGTAAAGAGCTTAAAATGAGCATCATATCTCTTGCTCTGTTCTTCCTTCAGAGACCATTACATATTTATAACAGGGAAAGTGTATACTATTCCACTTCTTGGACAAGTTCTCTTTCCCAGTCCTTGCTATAACACAAGAGCAAAAAGGAAAAGCCTATAGTTATCTCAATATATATCTGTAAAATTATATCAGATCTCTTTAGTTGCTTGGGAAGTTGCAAGTCCATACCCACACAAGGGAGGAACAGATACACCAAACTACATAAAAATTCCTCTACTGTAGCCATACAACCACGTTTATGTGTAAGGTAATCTGTGGACTGAACTATTTTACTTACAAAAAAAGAACACAAAAAAAATGTACAAGGTCTGGTCACTTCTTGAGATTAGGACGTACTTTAAAAACAAGTCTAGAAACATAGGGGGTGAGATATAAGACATTGTAACTTTCTACTCTCATGAGCAGGAGACAGAGAAAAATGTTCCATGTTCCTTCAGGGAGGTAGATAAGTGAGTATATCTCTCTCTAGTTGTGACGCTGCTATTCTAATCATGCTGGAATACATGAAAGGGACCTGAAATGAGAATAGCCATACAGAGAAGACACAGGGCACACAATATATATTAACAAGGGCCGGGGATTTAGCTCGAGTGGTACCACACCTACCTTGGAAGCACAAGGACCAGAGTTTGATCCTCGGTACCGCCAAAAAATGGATGGATGGATAGATAGATACATAGATAGATAGATAGATAGACAGACAGACAGACAGATAGATAGATAGATAGATAGATAGATATAAACACAAAGGAAAATTTAAAAGATTCCAAAAAATGATAATTAAAAACATGTAATGAGAAGTGATGAATTATAAAGAATTACTATTTTATAGTAGATACTTATTTATTCTCACTAAAATCTCAGACAAGGTATTAATCCAGTTCTTTTTAGAAGCTTAAGTAGAGAGGCTGAATTACTCTGTGGATACTCAAGCATAGACAGTGACTGAGACTGCACTATGTAAATACGCCTACCCACTCCCAGTGAGTTCACTAAAACTTCAGCTTCTAACTAAAGAATCAGACCTGTCTCTTGGCTGTCATGATGAATCTCAAATCCTGCATTATCTTCTTTGCGCCCTTACTGGGAAATGAGGGATGTTTCATCGCAGTGGCCCTCAAAACTTGTTCCATTTCTGTGTCACAAACTACTATGAAAGACAATTATACCGCCACATTAATGGCCCCACAGCCTGGAATGGGTATAACTGATCTTCACCTTTATCTGAACTTAATTCTGTCAGAGGGAGTGTGGAGCTCCTCATTTTCGGAGGACTAGATCGTCTTCAATTCAGGCTTCTTCTTTTTTTTTTTTTTTTTTTGAGACAAGGTCTCGCTTTTGTAGTTCAGGCTGGCCCTGAGCTCAGCCTCCAACTCACATCACAGCAATTCTCCTGCCTCTGCCTCCCCAGTGCTGGTATTACAGGTGTGAGCCATCACACCCAGCACTGTGGTATGTGGTTCTGACTGCTGGTGGGTGTGAGTCTCCATGCCCAGCATTGTTGTATGTGGTTACCAGGATCGAACCTGCATCCTTGCACTTGGAAGGCAGGCACCAGAGCCACTGAGCTAAATCCCCAGCCATCAGGGCTCTCTTAATCAAAAACTATGGTTTGGTTTGATTTGTTTCATTTGGTTTGGTTTGGTCTGGTCTGATCTGGTTTGATTTGGTTTGGTCTGGTTTGGTTTGGATTTGCTACACTGGAGCAAATTTATACATGCACAAGGACAATAGTAAATGGAAAAGGTTCATATCTTCAGCAAGGTTAATGAGGAAAGTAAGCAAATAACCAGATGGAACTGAGACCACCGTGATCTAATAATGAAAAGGGAAAAATCTCATAGAAAACTTTTTGACAAAAATGATCTGATGAAAATATTTTCAGTTCATAAAAAGATAAAACACAGGAATAAAATATCAATATAATAAGAAAATTATTTGAAACTTACTACCACAAATTTCCTTCCAATTGTCTAGAAAAATAAAAAGGATAGCAAAACTGATTAGTGATATATAGAAAGTATTCGGCCATATTAATAATCAATTTAAAGTAACTTTCCTTTTACATAAACTGATTTTTCATTGAAAAAGTAATATATGCACATGGTAAAATAAGTTTTGTTTTTTTTCCAAAGAGCATGAAAGAAGGTGAGCTGCTTCACACCTGTAATCCCAGCACTCAGAGAGATGGAGTAGGAAGAGCTAAAGTTTGAGCACAATCTGGGGAACTTACTGAAATTCTGTCACAAAAAATGAAGGGCTAGAGATGCAGCTCAGTGTGAAGGCCTTAGGTTCACGCCCCAGTAATACACACACACACACACACACACACACACGCACGCACGCACGCACGCACGCACACACACACACATACACACACACTTCAAAGCAAACAAAACAAAGATACAGCAGGTTTCATTCTATTCACAGGCATAAGAAACATTTAGGGGACTGAGGAGGCAGCTCAGTGGCTCACAGCTTATTCAGCATGTTTGAGGGTCTGAGTTCGATCCTCAACAGCACAAACTAAAACATAAATATTCACCAAAATAGATAAATATACTGAGGCCCTAGGCTCAATCCCACGTACCAGAAAAATAACAAAGACAAACACAAGAGTACAAACAATATTACTATTTTATAGTAGTGATCAGATGCCCTCCTTGAAGACTTCCAGAGCCAAACCAGAACGCAAATGACATCAATGGCGGACCCTTCTGGAGTAAACCTATAGATCATGGCTTTGTCCAGTCTGCGTTTTCTCCTCTATTTTTGAAGTTCCTCAGCCTGGCCCAAGGCTCAGCACCCCTGCCTAGCCAAACCAGCACCTGCTTCAACTCATTAGCCTAACTTCTACTCCAAGACAGGCCTTCAGTTCAAAACATTACTTCTTGCTCCTATGGGCTACTTGAGCTGTCCTGCTCCTCTTCCAGTTATCCCTACAACACAGAAAAATTATGCAAAAGTTACCAGAAACAAAATTTATGTCTTAAATTAACCAGTTGTTTATTGAGCAAATAGGTAATGTTGGTAAAGGGATCATTTGTTTACTAGAGAGTATAACATTGAGAGTATAGTGGACTCCCAAATGACAGCCAGCCCCACATACAAACAACTTGGGTTATGACTGGAATTTTAATTTTAACTTACAAGCAAAGACTTGAGTTACAACCCAAATGTTGGCTGCCTGCACTGTTGTAAACAAAGACTCGTGAAGACATAAAAGCATCGGTAAGTGTATGGAACCATCAGCCTGAGCCCAGATGTTCATGTCTGCGGACATGATTTCCGTAGTGCTTTATATAATCATTACAATTACTGCTATTAAAATGGCCCCCAAAAATCTGGAAAAGACGCTAAGGAAGGAAGAGAAGGTAAAGAAAGCAATCACAATCGAAAAGAAAAAGGAAGGGGTGGTAGGGTGGGTAGGGTGGGTGGGGCTATGGGAAAAAATGAGAATTAAGTTGTGTCTTATACTGGTACAAATCCCCACTATGGAGTGCAATCATGATGTGTATATTTAATGTACCAATAAAGATAATTTAAAAAAAAAAAGAAAAGAAAAAAGGAAACTGTGAGGAAATATGAGAGTCACAGTCGTGTAACCATCTCACTAATATGGACAGCATATATATCCACCATCTTGACAATCTAACAGAGAAAAGATCTGTATAAGGACACTAGCGCTGCTAAAGGTGGTCACTCAAATTAGTAAGTCATGATCAACAGTATTAGAGGAGGTAGAAAGGCCGTGATTAGTGTGGACAAATGAAAGGCAGATGACAGATTGTAGTCTGACTGAGTCTAGTAGCCCTGGCTTTTTGTGAAAATGCTGGGGCTATAAATGCAGATCTCTTAAAAGACAATCATCAATGAGAGATAATAATGAAACATTTTGTGCCAGTGAGGGTGGCTTTTCACCTTTAAGGCAAGAACAGGGGTTCACAGTGGTACTAGGTGTGGTGAAGCAGCCAGTGCTAGTAAAAGGGCTGCTGAAAATTACATACATACTTTGAACTGGTGACACCAAGAAATGGCTTTTGCTCTCACCAAGTTTTCAACTGTGATAACCTGGCCTGTTCTGGAAGAAAATGTCCAGGAGAACATACATTACCCAAAAAGAGAAGGAAATGCCAGACCACAAGCCTATAAAGGACAGGCTGACCTCAGTGCTATGTGGAAGTGTGAGGGGTGACCTCAAGGTAAAGCCTCTCTGCTTTATCACTCTGAGACACCTAAAGTGTTCAGAAAACATCAAAGTCATAAAGAATAGGCTGAGGGGTCATGTACAGATCTAACACAAAAGCCTGGGTACCAAGAGTAGTTTTTCTTGAGTGGAACAGGGAGGTTTTCTATCCTACTCTTACGAAATAACGAGAGGACAAAGGCTTACCCCTCAAGGATCTCCTCACCATGGACAACACTCCTTCTCACCCATAAAATTTAGAAGAAGAATTTATGCAAGAATTCCATGGTTCTCAGGCAAGTTCCTCCCACCTAATACCACACACATTCTGTACTCTATGAACCTGTAGGTTATAGCTAACTTTAAGAAGCTATACACCAAAGAACTGTTCCTGAAATTCTTCCAGATGGTCTCAGTTGCAGATTTAACCCTTAAAGAGTTCTGAAAGGAGCATTACAACATCCTTTCCTATGTGATGTTAGGTGGCAAGTCCAGAGCCAATTTCTCCCTAAGGACATGAGATCTGCCTAGAAGAAAGTGTGGTCTAAAATGATACAAGAAAGAGACTTTGAAAGCGCTATAGAGGAGCTTGAGCCTTAAACGATCCTGTGGTTGATGACACTATCACTTTACCAGTCCATAGGCAGCAGGTAGACAGTGGTGATGCTGAGTACCTGGTGGAGAAACATTCAAAGAAATTGTCTACAGAGAAAATTCAGCAACTTCTGGCTGAGCAACACAGAACGGCAGCTGAGGAGCTTTCTGAAGAGGAGAGGAGTATCAATAATCAGTGCAACAAAGTTCAAATTCTGAAAAAATGACAGCTACGAACATGTGCAGAGAAGACCCACCCAGACAGAAAAAAAGCCAATCACTGCATTCACTTGCCTAATGACAGTGTCATGTCCTACTACAGAGCAGTGTTAAAGGACAGACAGAAACAGACAACCTTAGACCAGTTTTTAGTTCTGAAAATCTTGAGACCTAGTGATACAGAAGCAGGTCCTAGTGAGCTACAGACTCTCCCAAGGAGAGAAAGGACAGCAGAGAGCCAGGCTCCTGGTGTTCTTACCGAAGACCACTCTCTTTCCACATAATAACCACCTTCCATTTCACTCTCCCTCCTTCAAGGCAAAGACGTCAACTTGAATGGTATGAAACTGTTTCTGGTAAACTAGGCACAACTTATAACTTTTTGGTGAATACACAAGGAAATTTATTGATATTTCTGGTGAACTTCGCATAGCATATAACCCTTTTTTATTATGAAAGGTTAGTTAAGAGGTGCTTTGGGATGCTTGGAACAAGGTATTTCCATTATTCTTACGTGAAAAACAGTTTTGACTTACAATCAACTTGAGTTACAACCAGTCCTCAAGAACAAATTGAGTTTGTAAGTCAAGTGTCCTCTGTATAAACTGGCATGGGCAAACTGACTTCATAGACATATCTATCAAGAATTTCTAAAATGTTCAATCATTCTTGGTAGCGCCAGAAGTCCCATTTCTGGGAATCTCACTTTAAAAAAAAAATTAAAATCAAAGGGATAAACAGCCTTATAAACAAGGCTTTGGGGGGAACATGTAGATATAAGCAATAATATCCTGGTAATAAGAAAAGATTTTTAAAATATTTAAAGAATAATAAGTAACCAATGTTTCCATGAGTATATTATAATAACAGAAAACATTTTGTTAATATTAAACAAAGACAAAGATAGAAATCTGCACATACATATATACATTATGATCACATCTTTGGTTACCTTCATTCTCTCCAATTCTCCACAGTAAAAGCCATTTATGCACAGAAGATTTACTAGGAAAAAACATTAATACATGATATCTATAGCTGGAAGCTATTTAGAAGGATTTTTCTCTTCTTCCCAATTTTCCATCTTTTCCAAATTTTCTGAGCATATATTTTTGTGTGTATGCACACATATGTATATATATAACATATGCACATACTTTCATAATGGAAA
Source organism: Petromus typicus (assembly GCA_004026965.1). NCBI lineage: Eukaryota > Metazoa > Chordata > Mammalia > Rodentia > Petromuridae > Petromus > Petromus typicus. Next base: position 531 of record PVIR01000881.1, on the reverse strand, counting down.
TATATAAAATTTTTACACAGAATAGTATGTTTTATAGATTTCATTTCAAACTGTTTTTCAATCTCAACATTTAAGAAACTCCATTTCAGGACTTAAGTGTTTTTATAAGATCAGATTTCAACTGTATCTTCCAAACAACTACTGGTGAGTTCCATATACGTCTAGAGAACAGATCACTGCATCATGTAGCCTCACTGGTTAATCTTATTCTTTCCAAAAGTAACTTTAAGATTTGTATTTCTTAAATTCCAAGCTTCACAAAACATTTCCCAAAAGCTACTATAACATGCTGGAACACAGAAGCCACAGTTGTAGTAATTGTAACTGATCATACTTCTCTCAACCGAGACTCTTTTGTGTCAGACTCCTTTGAATGAGATGTCTTAGGAAATGACCGATGACATTTTACATTTCTAACAGAACAGTAACTGAACAACCATGTATTTTTTAAAATATCACTCTATCTGGAGAACACAAAAGATAGTAACAAAATTAAATTTGTAACTGATCTATTTGTTAGAAGACTGAGTA
>PVIR01000880.1:0-146820 GCA_004026965.1 Petromus typicus | reverse complement strand
GACTGCTTGGTTTATTAAGAAATGTGGCCCATGTAGTGTTTTTTATGTCAGTTTTTCATGAGTAAGAATTGTTCTGAGAACATTAAGTCATGTTGTAAAAAGAAATCCCCAAACCCCACTGTGTTTAATAGTGGGCCACATATATATCATCTGCAAAATTTTCATATGACTGTGTATGATATGAAGATAAGGCAGAGATGTTTCAGGAATGAAACTTAAACATTAAATCTTAACTTAATCAGTCTTAAACTACTGATCTAGAACACTGACGGTCCAAGGTGGGATTTTAACTGGATTCATATAGAATTGGGATCATTAGCTACTATTTAAAGTGGAAGAGATATTGATTGTTATTGAAAGAAAATATAAGTGTGAGAAATGGAACATGAATAAACCAGGATATATATCATTGTGAAAATTAAAGGTCTAAATTTTGTCTTAACAAAAGAATTTCCTTCATAATGACTGCTATACACATATGAAGGCAAGATATCTACAAGTAGTACAGTACTTTCCTAATATGTTGCTTTATTTATATAAGGTAAGGAAAACAAACTCAGGCTACTTTTGTGAACATAAAAACCCAAAGCTAAAAATATACTATAAAATGATCACTGAATCTTAATGTTCCCAGAATTTGCAAAAATCAACTGCTAATTGTCTCTGGATAAATATACCTCTATGTAGACCTTGAAGAAAAATTAAAGATAAAAATTATAAAAGCACAATATCTTTTTAAAAATTATCTTTATTGGTACATTATGAATACACATCATAATCACATTCAACATTAAGAGTTTGTACCAGAATATGACATGACTTGATTCTCATTTTTTCCCTTTTACCCCTGCCCTGCGTCCCCCCGCCCCCTACATACACAATCTTTGTTTTCTTTTTTCTTTCTTACTACCACATTCGTTTTCTCCTCATTATTTACCCCTATGCTCTTTCCTTTTAAATAAACATAATATCTTACTCAAAATCACTAGCACAAAGAGAAGCAAGGCATTCTGACAGAGTTAATAGATACAATAATCAGTAGAAAAATATCCCAAAGACTTCGGATATTGGAATTAGGATAGCCAAGAGTGAAATGAGGGGCTGGGGATTTTGCTCAGTGGTTGCAGCATCTGCCTGACAAGTGCAAGGTCCTGAGTTTGATTACCAGTATCACATACCACAATGCTGGGCCTGAAGATTCATGCCTATAATCCCAGCATTCAGAAGGTAGAGGCAGGAGGATTGCCAAGTTTGAGGCTAGTTTCAGCTACATAGTGAGTTCAGGATCAGCCTGAACCACAAAGCAAGATTCTGTCTCAAAAACTGGAAAAAAGAAAAAAAAAAAAGGAGAGAGAATTTTAAATATTTAAAGAAACAAAAATATACATTGAAAACATGAGTAATAAATAAGAAACTATAAAACTCTTGGTCATATTTGAAAAATAAATAAGGCTTCTTAAAAACATATGTATTGAAATAAAAACTAATAGATAAAAAAAAACAGATAGTGGAATTGCAGGTTAAATATAGTCAAAAAACTTAAGAGACTGATAGATAATTCTGAAGAAATTATATAAACTACAACAGCACAGAGTAACAAAAAATTAAAATATAAAGAGAAATGAGAGTTAGCTTCTTTGTTTATATAAAGTTCTGGAGGAAACAAAAGACAAAAATCAATATTTTGGAGAGACAGTGACTGATAATTCTTACAATTAGTGAAAAGCATGAATTCTTAGATCAAAAACTCATGAAGAATACAATATCTAAAAATAAATTTATGACAAACCATATTTAGCAAAATTTTGTAATGTAAAACAAAAAAAAAATTTAAAGCAAACAGCCCCCCACCGAAATTATCTATAAATGAAAGATAATTGAATGATAGTAACGTGGAGGCCAGAATACTTCCTCAGCGAGTGAAAGGAGCTCCCTGTCCACCTTGAATCATATGTCCAATTCAATTGTCTTTTAAAGATGGTTGATGTAAAGAAAGTTGCTGACAAGAATAACTGAAAACATTGATAAACTATTGACAGTTCTTAACAAAATAAGTTCTAAAGAATTAACTTCATGATGAATGAAGACTGCCTCAAAAAATGTAATGATAGGGCCGGGGAGTTAGCTCAGTGGTTCCGGCGCCTGTCTTGCAAGTGCAAGGACCCGGGTTCAGTTCCCCGGTAACCACATAACAATACTGGGCGTGGAGACTCACGCCCAGCAGCAACCAGTACCACATACCACAGTGCCGGGCGTGGTGGCTCACGCCTGTAATCCTAGCACTCGGGAGGCAGAGGCAGGAGGATTGCTGAGATGTGAGTTTGAGGCTGAGCTGAGTGCCAGCCTGAACCACACAGCGAGACCTTGTCTCAAAAAAAAAAAAAAAAAAGTAATGATAGAATAAAAGCAGTTCATAAGAATACATAAAAGGAGAAAAAAGATGGGCCAACGATTTAGCTCAGTGGTTCTGGTGCTTGCCTTGGAAATACAAGGTCCCGAGTTCAATCCCAGGTAACCACATACAACAGTGCTGGGCATGGTAACTCACCCCTGTAATCCCGGCACTCAGGAGGCAGAGGTAGGAGGATTGCTGAGTTCGAGGCTGAGTTCAAGACAAGCCTGAACTACAAAGCGAGACCCTGTCTCAAAAAAAAAAAAAAAAAAAAAAAAAAAAAAAAAAAAAAAAAAAAAAAAAAAAAAAAAAAAAAAAAAAAAAAAAAAGAAGGAAAAAAAGAAAAAAATAAGGAGAGAGAGAGAGAGACAGACAGAGAGAGAGACAGACAGAGACAGACAGAGAGAGAGAGAGAGACAGACAGACAGAGAGAGAGACAGAGAGAGAGACAGAGACAGACAAAGAGACAGGCAGAGCATAAACTAAGATACCATAGTAGGAATAATCCAACAGAACTGTAATGAATTGTATATGAAGTGTTTTATATGTTCTAGTTAAACAAATATTTTATGATCTGATTAAAAATTTATTCTTAAAACGAAGCAAAGTTCAGGTAATATTAAGTGAGCTTAACCTGAAATATAAAGACATAGCAAAGCTGAAAAATAAAAGTTTAAGAAAGATAAATCAGGTAGTCAAGAGAAATCTGTATAGCACATAATGTCAGCGTTTAAAGAGTTACTGTTTTTTTTTTAATTATCTTTATTGGTACATTAAATATACACATCATGATTGCACTCCATAATGGGGATTTGTACCAGTATAAGACACAACTTAATTCTCATTTTTCCCATAGCCCCACCCACCCTACCACCCCCCCATATATATAAAATTTGTTTCCTTACTTTTTTGTTACAATCTCAACGAGTTACTGTTTAGATTAAAATATTTCAACTCTTCAGGGAAAGGTAATTTTTTGTGTGATTGATAATATAGCTTCAATATATGTCAAGTAAAACTAATAGAATCATAACAAGAAAATGACAAATATCATGGAGGGAATTTTAACAACCTTTTTCAAAAACTGATAGATTACACAGACAAAAGTATCTTAGAGAATAAAAAATATTTGAGTAAGTCAATTAACATCATTTAATCTAAGTATGATATATAGCACTATTATCTAATAGTGAAGGATATTCATTCTTTGAAACAATTCATAAAGTATTTATAGAAACTGAACTACGAGGCCATAAGGTAAATATCAAAAAATTTGAAAGATCGAGCATAAAAAAATAACAACATTAAATGGTTACTGATGTTTACATACTGCATCCTCTTAATGTGGAAAGAGATAACAAAATGAGCTCTCCTTTGAAAAACACTTTATATAGAGGGGGAAAAACATAATTTTGAATATATTTCACATATATGTGAAAGTCATATGTGATAGAGTAAATTATAATGGAAATTAGAAAAATTTTGAGCCCAGCCAATAACAAAATACTGCATACCAAAATCTGTGTCCTGAGAAAGGTATTATTTGAGGAATCATCAGAGGTATATTTCTCATGATACCCAGCAAAAAGGTTAAAAATATGTGAAGAGAGCATTTCACTTAAGATGGAAAAATAGTAATAGAAAAAACATTAAGCAAGAGAAGGAGAGGAATAGTAAATACAAAAGACACTGAAAGAAAGATTTGAATTTTTTCAAATACTAACTATTGTTGCTGTCCAGTACTAGTCAATAAATACTAGATTTCTGTTCCTGGGCCAATATGGAAATTCTTATTTCTTTGATTCTATGTATAGTGGCATGATATGTGGTGGATGACGAACCTTGTGTGGAAGGGTTGTGTCCTCTGTGGGAGGAAGCTTCAGGAGCCAGTCCAAAGTTGATAGCGTGAACATTATTTCAGGTGGTGGATACTTTTTTTTTTAATAATCTTTATTGGTACATTAAATATACACATCATGATTGCACTCCATAATGGGGATTTGTACCAGTATAAGACACAACTTAATTCTCATTTTTTCCCATAGCCCTACTCACCCTACCACCCCCCATATACATAAAATTTGTTTCCTTACTTTTTTGTTACAATCTCAACATTGTCCTCTTTCATTTTCTATTTCACAATATATAACATACAATGCTAGGACTCATTTACATCTTCATTTTCTCATACCAGAGAAAAGATGCGATATGTACTAATTTGATGCTAGAGTTAAGTTCTCATCCTGCCTACCATGCAGTAAGATCAATAAATAAAGGCCACTGGCTGTGATTTGAGGATTGTTACAGCAACATATCTAGTGCAGTGATTCTAGCTGGTGGGGATTTCTTTCTGGAGAAGACATTTGACAGTGCCTGGAGACATTAATGGTGGTCACAACTAGGTGAGGAAGTGCTCCTGGAATACAGTGGGTACAGGGCAAGAGGACTGCTTAACATTCTAAAGAAGACTAGATAGACCTACACAACAAAAGATTATCTTTAGCACAGAGCATCATTGGTGTCAATATTGAGAAACCCTGACCTAGTGTACATAAGTTGATAAAACAGCATCAATGTCCAGGAATCATAGTTCTTTTTTCTAGAGGAATTGTAAAAATGGCTTTGGCTTGAAGATACTGAAAAGGAAATAACCAAATGTTTATTATGAGAAGTAGAGTTACACTGGGTTTTCAGCTTCTGTTCCAGTTCATGCCTCACTAAATCTCCTTGATTCTATTAAATATGTTTATACTTATGTTTTGTGTTTATTTCAGGATTAAACACGATGATATACAGTAGAATGTTTCTATGCATTTGAAAATCATGTACCAGTTGGGGGATCCTCTGTTGAGATTTCTGAGTAATTCCTCTCTTCTATCTATCTCTTTGTAGTTCTTCCTGTCATGTAGAAAAATTAGAGGCATGACCAGGATCTTTTCCTCAGGAGCAAGCTGTGTTCACCTTCTACTTTTTCTTTTCCCTTATGACAAGTCTGGGACCACTATGCTGATCACAGCCAAGGCCTGCTTAATGCCAGGCATAAAAAAAAAAAAAATTCCTGCTCCCTCCTCCTCCCCTCTTCTCCCTGGCTGTCTAAATTTAAGTATTCTGGATCTGGAAGATCAGTCATCTAACCAAGCAAAAGTGGTTTTCCTCGTGGTCTTGTTCACTAGATGTTTGGCCTCTGCTTCTGCTTACACTGTTTTCTTGATTTTAGCCATTTATTATTCCTTCAGTGTACACATGCCAGAACTCTGCCCAGGAAGATGCTTAGAGTTTAAGAACAAGATTAGGGTATTTTAAAACTCCTTATCTCTAAATTATATAGCTACAGGCCAAACACACCCAGTTGCTAACACCTTTCAGGGTGTACTTCTCTGATTTATCTAGCCTAAGCTCATATTGATCTCAGTGGATAATATTTATCCACTTGCAGAGTATACTTAAGGATAAGTTAGTTAATCATCAGAGAATAGATTTTAATCACTTTCTATTTAATAAATAACAGTAAAAAGCGTGCTACATGGTTTATATAACTTAGTTCTTGGAAACCCAGATTTTAAGCTCATGCCTTTGTCATCCGTATTTAGCTATGATGACTTGGGATAGCAGAGAGTTTAAGAAATTGCTTGGTAAGTAGATCAGCTGGCACAGCAGCATGCCCCTCGTTGACTCCAGAGACCATGCTCTTAACCTCTGTGTCAAAAGGCTTGTGCCAGGTCTGAGCTGTAATCATCTAAATTTTCATTCAAGACAATGGCCAATTGTAGTCTTCCTATGGAGAGAGCTATAGGCAAATTTAGACGGCATCCTAGAAAGAGCTTAATGTTTCCTCTACTGCCCCACCTAGCTCTTGGGAACACCAATTTCAACATGTATCTTTCATCCTTAGAAGTCAAAGTAGAAACTGACTGTGTACAGCTGCAGTGCTTGTTTATCTTACCCTGAATACAAAGCCTTTGGTGGAACCTCAGGGGACATCAGACAGAGAAGTGAGTGTGCAGGGCCGATTTGGGAAATTGGTGTTGTAAGCTCCTTAGAATCACAAACCTAAGGTTTCCTTAATTAGAGAGGTGGCCCTCCAATCAATATTCTTGCTATGCCTTTGCTCTGCCATTCCACTTGCTTTCTAGCTAGCGACTCTAGGGATTTTTTAGCTGACGACAATGCAATTCTCCTGGGGCTGTGCAAGGTACAGAGGGGGAGAGAGAATATAATTTGTTGGCCTGTTATATGGGGTTGCTAAAGCACAGGATTGCATTCATCAAAGCCATCCTAGTTCACCCCAATTTTATATTCAAAATGCATGTTACGCGGTTCACTTAGGAGAAAAGCAGAAGGCTGCCGATACACTGAAGCATTGTCTGGAAATATTTAGACATTTAAATTTTTTAATTTTATTGTAAGAAGGGAATCTCCAGGACTTCGGGTAAGACCATGCAGTCCCAAGATCTGAATCCTGCTTACATGTCTGTTACCTACCTCTTAGGAATGTCCAACTCTTTGAGGAAGAAGGATAAAACTTTCCTATTTCAGATTCTTATCAGAATCTGAAATTAATTAACCTTTCACTTCCCTCCTACCCAAGAAAAGAAACAGAAGAGAAAAGAAAATAACAACAATAAAAATTTCTTTGGTTTTTATTTCTTTTGGTATTCTGTGATGAATGCATCATATCATCTACTTTTTGTAACAGTCCTATAAAATGGGGCTATGGCATCCATATTGTACGTAGGGAAAGCCAAGTGCTGAGTGACCAAGATAGTTGCCCATATTCCTACAGTATTCAAATGCTCCCTCCCCCTGGAACCACTTCTCTGAAACATTGGTTTGAATTATGTTTCCAAAATTCAGAATTCCCACTCCAGATCTGATTAATCAGAATTCTCTCGTAATCCCTGCTGTTAGTATGCAATAAAACTGATTTGTCTTAAGGCATGGTTTAAAAAGGTCATCTAGGCTATGTTTACAAGGATAATGTAATTATAATAATTTCCAGGAGTGTTCTGCCTCCCCCAAAATAAATATTAGTGAGGAAAGATAAGTTGGGTGACCCAATTAGCCAGATTGGATCGGTTTCACTGGCTGGAAGTGTAACTCTCCAGTTCTCTTTTCTTGTGTAAACACAGCTGTGATGGACCAACGCGTGCCCTGGTAAGTCTGAATCCAGAGGTAAGATGCACGTGCTTAAAAACAAGGCTAGAAGCCATGTGCATTGTCTTGTCCTTTGCTGCCTTGCCTTAGGACCATGTTTTTATTTGGCATACAATTGAAAAGAAAACACAAGCTTAGCTAAATGATTCCTTTATAACCTGAAGAAAAAGACCTTGAATTGTAGCCTCAAAAGAGTTACATCAATTCAAAGAAAAAAAGATCTCTCAAATATTTCTCTTTCTGATCTGTTTGCTGTTGTTGAAGGTGAATTGACACATGATTTCATTTGTTCCTCGTAATGGGATAGTGAGTATTCTGATGCAATATCAGGATTCTTTATACTTGTTCTTTATTTGGTAAGCTTGCTAATGTCAGCTCAAAGAAGGGATGTGTGACACATTCTCAAAAAATATATAAACAAACCAGTGAGGAGAAAGAAAAAAAAAAAACAGAAGGAGTTAAGTTGAAATAGAGGTGAATTGATGCATTGGGACTTTAGGGTTTGAAACTGAAATTCAACAGCCAGTCACTGAGGACTTCCTCAGTGTAACGGATTGATGTTCTGCATTGGGATAAAAAAATGAATTTGTCAGCTCTCAGTGTTGGTTCTTAGTGTCTTTCTAACCTTAGGTATATAGAGGTTTATAGCTGAATAGTTTAGTCTGATGTGTATTTTTTTTAAATTGCACAACTGATTAAATAGTATTCTTCTCTTTACTAATGTGAGTATAGATAAAGGAGGGAACCAGTATGAGGTGGCCAGTAAATTTCCTTACTTTAGACAGTACTGGTCAATTGATAGCTTTACTGATGAAATGGTTGAATTTACTCTTGACTTGACTATTGGTATCTCTTATAAGCATGGAAGAGGAAGAATAGTGTTGTGAATATGATATATTTGTAATCCTGGATGTAAATTCTATGGCTCAAGATATAATACAAGCTGTGTCTGTTTCCCAAACACCTTCTGCACTGTATAACTATAGTTCTTCAAACTTGCTCTTTATTTGATGCTTTTTCCATCTCATCATCATCATCATCATCATCATCAAACATGTACTGATTTAAATACTTAATACATAGTACCTTATTTATTCCTATTTTACTGATTGGGAGAGTTGCAATTTATTCTCTAGGAATAGATTCAAGGTGCTTCAGACTCAAGTCTATGTTGCTTATAACCATATTTTTATCACATACCCTTCTTGGGTTTCTAGTGAGGCCTTTTATGCCTGTATTTGTTATTCTGGGAGAACATTTCTCTTAATAGTCCGAGTAATATAAAAAGATCCAAATAGAACAGGCACAGGGAGAATAGAAAACACAAAACACAGACCCATAATAAACTTGTCTGTAATATATAAGTAGGCATAAATTCATGGATCTTCAATAGGAACTGGCCTATTTAAAATCATTCTTAAAGATCTTTTGTAGTTGCTAAGAAGAGGGGCTACATTTAGCGTTTTTTTTTTTTAAAGGTTTTTTGACAGGGTCTCACTTTGTGGTTCAGGCTGGCCCCGACCTCAGCCTCAGACTCACATCATAGCAATCCTCCTGCCTCTGCATCCCGAGTGCTGGGATTACAGGCGTGAGCCATCACACCTGGTACTGTGGTATGTGGTACTGGTTGCTGCTGGGTGTGTCTCCATGCCAAGTATTGTTATGTGGTTACCAGGGATCGAACCCGGGTCCTTGTGCTTGCAAGACAGGCGCCGGAACCACTGAGCTGTATCCCCGGCCCTACATTTAGCTTTTTTTTTAAAAAAAAATTCTTAATATTGCAGAGGACACAGAATGCAGATTAGCTTAGGTTTATCTACTTTTAAAAAGTATTATAGAGTGGGACCAAAATTTATTTCTTATAGTCTAGAGTCTGTAAATTTGGAATTAGAGTGCCAATATAGTTGATTTCTGGTGATCTTTTGGGTTGCAGCCTGCCAAGTTCTCAGTGTATTCCCACAAGACTACAAGACAGAAAGAAAGCTCTCGAGGGTCTCTTTTGCAAAGGGCCCTAATTCCACTCATAAGAGTTCCACCCAGAAGACCTATTTTCAAATGCTCTACCTTCTAACACCATCATACTGAGAGTTGGGCTTCATCTTATGAATTTTGGAGGGATGTAAATAGTCCATTTTAAGAATACAGTGAGACTGGAAGGGGTATGAAAAGGTATGAAATGCCATGATGAAGCCAGGTCAGTTGGGGGCACAACTGTTGCAGGAGAAATAGTTTTCATTGCACTTCTCTATTCTATTGCTCATTCATCCAACAAAATTCACTAAGGTACTACTTACCTCATACTAGGCTCTGGGACAAACGCAGAGGATAAAGATGACTATGTAAAGTGAAACCGTCAAAGAGGAGGAAAACTCTGAATATCAGTGATATTCTTACAGAATTTGCCTGCAGTTGCACTGGGTTCTGCTGGTACAGCAGAGAATGTGATTTCTTCTGGTACAGTAGTACTTTTATTGTAATATATCACCGTTCTACTCTAAACAACACAGATACAGTATCAGAATATTTATGGATCATACAAAGAAAGGCCAAATATAATATTTTATCTATGAAATTATCAAAATCAAATGGCAGTTAATAGGCACTTAACAGAATGACCTAACTAAAATGTATCTGAAGATGTTGACCTGTGTGCAAGTAGAAACTAGAGAAAAAAAATAGCTTGTCCAAAATCTGGAGAGGATTGGTCTCACAAGAGTCAGTTCTTTGACATTTTGGTCCAGTTTCTCCTTTGTTCTGGGAATATCATGGGATCCTGTCTTTTTTTTTTTTTCTTTTTTTAGGTTTTTTGAGACAGGGTCTTGCTTTGTGGTTCAGGCTGGCCCTGAGCTCAGCCTCCAACTCACGTCACAATCCTCCTGCCTCTGCCTCCTGAGTGCTGGGATTACAGGCATGAGCCACCACGCCCGGCACTGTGGTATGTGGTACTGGTTGCTGCTGGGCGTGGGGTCTCCACACCCAGTATTGTTATGTGGTTACCGGGGAATCGAACCCAGGCCCTTGCGCCTGCAAGACAGGCGCCGGAACCACTGAGCTAACTCCCCGGCCCCCTGTCTTTCTTTTTTTTTTTTTTTTTAAATCTAAAGGTAAAGCAAGATCCTAACTTATTTGCATGGCTTGTAAAACCATAGGTACACAGACCATCCAGAGACTCCAGAGAACTCTGGTCATGTACATTTTTGTCTATGGATGTTTTTTAACCTGTGCAGTATTGAGACTGCTCAGGGTTCCAACAATAGTTATCCTGTGTCTGGGATAGTGTAATTGTTCTGTAAGGCATTGCCTTCTAAGAAGTGACTGCAAGAAGGTTAGGTAGACAGAGTCGTCCTTTCCTGCTGGGAGGATCGTCTGGCTTGTTGGCAGCCTGGACTGAACTGTGGGAATTTTATATGGGGATCTGTAATCCAGACTTTGAAAAGCACTAATTCTGGACTGTGAGTGAGGGTTGAGTCTGTATTGGGAGGAATAACAATTGTTGCTGTTGACCATCATAACAAGACATGAGGCCACTGGAAACGGAGATTGTGGACTGGACTGAAGACAGGTATCTTTTTTCTCCTTGAAGGTGTGACTTCGGTATCTGCACTGCAGGGAAAGGAGATACATTTGGCTACTCTTTCAGTTGAGTCCAGGTGGGGTTTATCTCCTTAGGGACCTGAGAGGAAGCATCTGGTCTCGTTCTAAGTCTAGAGAACAATTTTTCTCTATATTATTATTTCTTTCACTTTTCCTGGACCACAAATAAAATTGTATTAGAAGTTGGAGCCTGGTTCAAATATTATGGGGGAGGATTAAGGGATCTCTTCTACTTTTGGCACTCAAGTGTGAAGAGAAGCTGGCATCTTATTCTCCCTCTGAGACAGGTGGGTAGAGCCACCTGCCAACAAGGGAGACAAGGAGCCTGGAAGCTCCATGGAGCTGCCCTGACAGCTCACAAAGGTGCCACTTCCTCCTCCCAACTCCTCCTCCTTGATTCTCCTAGGGATAGGAAGGTAAGGCGACCTTGGAAAGAGAAGTGTGCTGTGATGGAGTACTTATGGTGCCAATGTCAGACAAAAACATTTGTAAACAAAATGAAAAGCATGATAAATGAAAAAGAAAGGAAATCATAGACAATACTTTAAGTTATTTAATTCCTGTAGTTATCACATTGTTTTTGCAATAAATCAAGAATAAGTTATAATTTTATGATTGTTACTCTCCAGTCTACAAACAATGTCCCTGCATGACAAAGGGTAGACACTTGACAATAACTTGATCAGCTATAAATTTCAGCCTAAAAACTGGTGTTATACCAACTTTGATAATCTCTTTCACATAAACTTACTAACGAATTTTGTTACATGTCCCAGCTGGGATTCCTTGTGTATTAATATATGCTAAGTCCCTACGTATAGTTCTACTAAGTCTCAACAGGGGAGCAACTGGTTTGTGAGTCCAGTCAGTCTTGGGAGAAAAATTATTGAATTCTTAGTATGATTTGTAAAATAATCATAATTTTACTTATTTTTAGAAGACATAATACATTTTCATGGCTCAATTAAAAGATACTTAAGTTAAACAGATTTTTCTTCTCATATGCATCCATCTTTCTAGTTCTCTTCTTTAGACATGATTATGTTAACAATTTCTTGTGTGTTTTACAAATAGTCGTTTATGTGTACACAAGCAAATTCCTGTATCTGTGATGGACATCACTTTTCAGTGATCATGTTACGTTTGACTCTGCTAAGCATTGTATATCTTTCACCCTTTCTACTCTCACCGTATACCTAGGAATAGGTGCTTAAGAGTTGTAAGGAAGGCTAAGAGATGGTGCTGTTCTGGACCGTCTTGCCTATGCTTAGCTGGGCCAGCTGGCACAATTGGACATAGAGGGCACATCTACATCTGTGGAAATTGGCGGACGCTGTAATCACCTTCCTTCCATCCAGAGCTAGTTATTCCCAGCATGTTGAATGACTTATTCAAGATAACTAAAAATGACAGAATTTGGATTTGAACTTGGCTCTCTCTGACTCTGGACCTGATACTCTGAGCTGGGAGGATATCATAAGGTATGGCAAATGCATTCCAGTGTCTCAGAGGTTGTTTTTGTGATTTCTCATTTTTGGCACTCTCCAAATTCAGGCTGAATTAGCTGGATCCTCCTTTCTCCTTCTCTTTCCTCTGAACCACTTTCATTTTCATGGTTTGTATCTTAACAGTTTGTTTGTTTTCATCATAAAGCTAGTTCGTGCTATTATAGTCAAGTTGTAAAATAGAGACTTATATGAAGAGAAAATGAGCCACTACTGTGAAATAACCAGTGCTAATGTCCCATCAGAATTTGCAGACTTCGTTTTTCTGATGGTTGGAACTGGGTGTCTTTGGGTCTTTCTACTCTGTTTTGCACTTTGCATAGTCTCCCCTCTGGGTCTGCAGCTTCTTAATTTATGGATTTAATAAATTATGGTCAAAGTATTTAAAAAAAAACATGGCTGTCTTGTCTGTCTGGAGTTTTTTCTTGTTGTTCTCTAAATAACAACCAAATGTAACCACTGTTAACATAGCACTTAAATTATATTAGGCTGTATAAGTAATCTAGGTATGATGAGTCTGATGAGAATGTGTGTTGGCAACATGCCAGTACTGAGCCATTGTATGTGAGGGACTTGAGCATCCTGACTTTCAATGTCTGTGAGCAAACCTGGAACAAATCCCCCACTGGTTCTACAGGATGATTCTGTATTTCTGTCTGTCTGTACAGACACAAGTACTAGCTGTGAATTGGGTAGCAATTACTTCAATTTTATAGCACTTTTTATATCTAGTATCACCATTTATAAGAAAATATGATGCCATCTTATCCTTGATTCAGCTTCGTCTTCTTCCTGTGAGATTCGCACATGAGAGGCGCCAGGGAATAAAACCATGGGAAGTGAGCACTGATTCATTTGTCTGTTTCACAATCATTATGCATCTTTTTGAGACTAGAGGGCAAAATTTCATGCACGATTTAAATTATTTGTCTTTCTCTTATTATTTTACTCCCACCACATTCATATGATAGGGCAGTTCTCCTTCACCTTCAGTTTTGTTTTCTGTGGTGTTAGTTTCCTGTGGCTAACTAGGCTCTAAAAATATTAAGTAGAAATTTCCAGAAAATTCCAGAAATTAATAAATTTAAATTGTCATCATTTTGAGTTGTGTGATAAAGGGTTGTAACAGCCCACTCCTGCCTCTCTGTGACACAAATCTTCCTTTTGACCAATGTATCCATGCTGTATGTGTTACTTGCCCATTACAGTAGTAGTTGATACATATCTGTTGTCAAATTCACTCCCAGAGCATTGCAATACAGTACTTGTGTTCAGGTAACCATTCTTTTATTTAATAATGATCCAATGTGCAATAATATTAATGCTGGAATTTTTTTATAGTATGCTATTATAATTGTTCTGTTTTATCATTAGTTGTTACTATCTTCCTGTGCCTAATTATAAACTAAATTTATCATATGTATGCTGGTATAGGAAAAAACATAGTTTATATAAGGTCTCAAGCATCCATTTAGTGTCTTGCAATTTATGCTGTATATAATTTAAATGTGCAAATGATGTATATTCTCTGTAAAGCAGTGAAGTCTGAAGGGCTAATGCATCAAAACATTGAAAATGGATTTCTGAACTTTAATTGTTAACTTTAACAGTAACAGATAGCAAAATATTAAATTTAACCTTTAGAATGCATCTGTAATGCAGTATCTGGTTGTGAGAGAGTCTCTCTCTCTCGATACATATATCCAGAGTAACTAATTCTGCATCAGGTAAATAGATTAGGGCTGGCGAGAGATGGCATTTTCTTCACATTTCAATAATGAGTGAATGGCGTGGAGAAATGCAGGCTGTCCCGAGAGGCAGAGCCTGTCCTTGGCTCTGGGCTATGCAAGCCCTGTAGGTGCTGAGCACCAGTGATACAAATTGTGCCAATCTGTTAGAGCAGACCCAGCTTCCCAGTGGTTCTGTGACTGTCGCCTGCCTCTGCAGCTCTCATAATGAAATGGTTCTTGGACAGCTGGGTTATCAGCAAAGAGCTGTGCAGGAAGTGCCCTGCCCAATTAATCAGATGCCATTCTGACCAGATTTCTTTAGCTCATTGCTTCACAGTAAACAGCTGAGTATTAATACACTAAAATGAAAAGGAGACAAAGGAGAAAAACATTCTTCTTATGTATACACGTCTTTAGGCATATTTTTCTATTTCTGATACTTGAAAAATAACCATCTGGAAACAATCATATTATAGACAAGGCATGTCATGACATTTGCAGAAAATATTTTTGCAGTGAGGATCAGTGTTCTCTCATTGCCCCATCAACTGCCATATAATAAGATACCCATAAAGTATTCAATAAATAGAATGTTCCTGCAATAAATCAGTGATGCAGGAATAATATGTTTTAAGGGTTCACATTTTCCTTCATTTATCATTTTTTTTCAAACACACATTTTTGCATCACAAACTGCCTTTCGCGTTTGTCTTTGTTTCCTTGCCTTTCAGACACCCAGTCTCAGCAAAGGACACTGAACTGCACCACTGCAGAGATCTCTGGCATAAATAAATGTATCAGAAGGTCAAGAGGTCAAGAGCATAAATGCGGCAAAGATTTCAAAGAAATCACCCACCAAATGATTTATAAATCATGGAAAACACTGCTCTGGCCATAAAAGAGAAATTAAATTTATACATCATGAGCTTCAGGATGCTTTGGGTTGTGGTGGTAACTGGGTTAGCAGTGGAAGCGCTTATGTCATCCTGTTGTTGGTTCAGAGCCTTGTTATAGTGGCATTTACCTCAGGACCTTAAATCAGGAGGACTGAGATTAAACTCCCTCTCCCTCCTGTGTCTCCAGAAACATTTGTTTTACCTTTGACCTGGAATTCCCACTACAGCAGGCTTAGCTCTGGAGCAGAGTAGGAATCAGTTCGTGGTTGGACATAATGATAATACTGCGAGGAAAGATGCACGTCACGATGCCTCCTGTTTGTTGGAGAAAGGCTGAGAGAGTTCTACCTTTGTCTATGAGAGAACAATGTCAAATTATAGCTCCTCCCATGGCCAGCCAAGGAAGCTGTGAAACCACAGACTTGTAGAACACAAGAGCCAACACCATCTGCAGGAAAGAATAAAAATCAGCCAGTCCCAGTGTTTAAAATAAAAAGATAATGCTGTATGTTATAATGATCTGTAAAAGGAATCTGTCCAAGATTTTTAGAGCTTAAAAATAATCCTTTTTCTGTGTATATCCCAAATATATATACATATAAATACATGTATATACATAGATATTTAAAGACATGCAGTTTCTTCATTTATACCCCACCCTCCATATCTGAGAACAGTATCAGGCTGGAAACATAAAGCTTGAAACTGTCTATTTATTTTAGCTCTCCACGAGTTCATGAAATGTAACCAATGATCTACACATAACCCTGCAGTAATTTTATAGGGAGCTTGCTGACAACCACTCAGTTGAGAACGTCACTTCTGAGCTAAATTGGTGTGAAGCAGCAAGTGACACTATGAAGAGCCACCAAACTTTAGAATTGATTGTTCTCTTTATGATCTAAGTGGTAGAAACCAAAATGTGGGGCTAGTTTTAAAGTGTTCTTGGAAACAGAATTTGTTAATCTCACTCAATGGGAACAATATGCTAGCTCCTAGCTTGACTACAGGTCTGTGGTGATGACAGAGAAAAACAATATACTGAGTCCAAATTCCTTCACTCTCATAATCCAGGGTGAAATTTCACTGGAGCTCACACCCATCGCCCTTCTCCTTCCATCCTCCTGTCTCTTTTCATTGTTAAGCTTCTCTGTGCAGTTTTAAAAATTTTTCAGGAACAAGCTCTTTGGAGTCAGTAAAGTTTTAAGTATGTATTTTGCTTTTTAATTATTTTAAGATTTTTTACTAAAGCATTTGGGAGGAGGAAATGTAAGCTACATTCTTTTCATCAATTTTCTTTTTCTATTATTCCATATGTAGGCATATGTTAAAGGAAATTTAATGTATAGCTTGCTGATATGTTTATGCTTAAATCACCAAAATTGGATTTCTAGTCACTTTGCTTAATGATCAATATCTCCAGTTTCCCTCTTTCTTTATGACTGGTAATTTGGGCCTGATGGGTAGTGCCACAAATTCTATGCTGTGTTTGGAATTCAGGTACCTAAAATGTAAGTTAGCAAAATGTCCTACATTAGAAGGATTCTTTATCTTCTTTACCCTGGAATTATCCTGGATACATCAGTACTCATCTACCCTTGGAATCCTTTTTTTATCCGAATAAAGTTTATACCAAGCTGAATAGGTTAATAGATAGTAATCTCACATAAGCTGCATTTGTTTTCTGTTAGCATTTATTCTTTGCTCTTTCTTTAACAAATGCAAGTCTGAGAATAGTCTTTGGGATTTTTCAAGTAACTAAATGTGATACTTCAAATGTTTTCTATAGTTTTCTCCAAACATTATCAAAGCAGTTGGCTTGAACTCTGTCTTCATTATTCAATAAAGGGCAAGGAGGAGAGAGGGAAAAGAGAGATATCTATCTATATCTATATCTATCTATCTATAGAGAGAATGGAGAGAGAAAAAAGAAAGAAGGGAGGAAAGCAGAGGCGGTGAGGGGAGGGGAGAAAAAATAATGAAAATATTGACTTGCATCTTAGCAAAAATACAGAAGGTATGTTTGGGGAAACCTGATAAAGAGAATAGCAGCCTCATGGTAGTACACTTGCATACTGAGGGGAACTGTTAGGAACTTTGGTGGTTTGTGCTGAGCTCATGTTGAATGTCCTTTTCCTTTCTTCTCAGGCAGTGGTCTCAGTGTTCTCAGATGCAGCTGCCTGTCTCAGAGCTGGGCAGAAAGGCAGTCAGGTCTATGAGGCCGAGGAAGACAGAGGATCTCCACTGCCAGTAAAGGAAACTGCTGATTGTTTTATATCTTAGAATTTTATTTATATTCCTGGGAGTGAACAGTTTGTATTGCCTTATTTGCATTACCTTTTCTGGGCCATTGGCTTTTGATCATATCTTGTGGATGTTTTCATCCATGACATTTTGCTTACACTGATAAACAAAGTTGTAGTCTTGAACACTGAAGGATGGGAGGCTGAGGTCACCTGTAAATAGGTTGTCTGATGGGGTCTATGCATTATTAAATGACTGCTGTAGAACATAGTCCACATATGTGACAGGCAGTAACCATGACTGGAAGTCCAAGTAGAGAACAGAGAATACAATAGTGAGTAGCAGTAGTTTGATTAGGAAAAAAAAATAGTCTCTCTCACTTGTTCTAGGAGCAAATTTCTTTAATACTTTGGTTCCTATTCTGACCTAAGAGACATTGGCTAGAACTCCTTGAGGCTTGTTTTTAGCAATAGAGAAGCTTTTATATTTAGTGTAGCATGAACTGAAGACTTTGATTTAAGAGTTCTTGACATTCTATTTTTACTCTTGTTGTCTAAATGAATGCTTCCTCATTGGCTTTTGTCCTGCTTGCAATTTTATTTAATATGTAAGGAAAGCAGTGAGGAGCACGGTACCTGTGGTTAAGAGCTCAGGTCCTGCTTCTGCCAACTACTGTGCGATCTTGTGCAAGCAACTTAATCTTTCTGTGCCTCAATTATCTTCTCTATAAAGTGGTAAGAATATAAGTTGCCTTTTAGTACTTGTGCGGTTGAAGAACCCAGAAAGCTGAAGAGTGCTTAGTTCAGGGCTAACAGTTAGCTACTAATATTGTTATTTAACAAACTGTGTACAGTATGCCTTTCTCGTAGAAAGTTTGAGACAAATGAAACCAGCTACTGTCACTTGACTTCACCCTGGGTAAGTGTCAGTTAATAAAATCATATTCTTCCGTTAAGGATCTGAGATTCCCAAAAGCAAATTGCTAAGTGATATTTTGTGAAGTGTTGTGTTGGGTAGAGCTGTCATAAGCACAGACGTTTTATGATGGAGAAAAATGGAAGTGTAGAGTGCAAGTCTGACACTGAAGGAGGAGCACTGGATTCTGAGTTGGATGATGTGTGAACAAAAACAGCGTGACCTTGGGCAAACCGTGTGTGCTCCCGGCACCGAGTCAGCCAAATGAGCACGGGAGCGATAAGGCCCACTCTGCACGTTTCCGCAGGTTTTACGAGATCCAATTAGAAGAAGCATGGGCACAGGAAAAATGCTCTGAGAAGATGGATGCGCTGCCCAGGCAAGAGGGGATGGAGGTAGACAGAGCAGGTTCCTGCCTATCAGTCCTGCCCTCGCGCAGGCTCCTGCACCAGCCCGGGCCCACGGAGCCTGGCCAGACTGCACATTCCAGCCCACGCTCCTGGCCTGTTGATTGCAGTGCTGCTTGTTGTGCAAGAGGAACAAGCATGCATTTTTACGTGCCCATTCCAGATAGGCGGATAGCTGTGCTTTAGAAATAAAGAGGCTTTTCTGAGTGTAAAAACGCATAGGCACGAATGTTTCCAGAACAGTGCCTGAGTGTTTGAAGCCTTGTGTCCTTTACTGTCTGAATGATACTGCAGTGATTTTGTGGCAGTATATTCCTCAGTCAGAGTTACAGAGTTCAATAGCCACCTAGTGAGAGCTTTGGCAAAGGTAGTTTCTGAAAATGCCAGAATAGAGAGGATTTAGTGTACAATATGGAAGAGCAAAAGCCCAGGGAGCCCAGATCCAAGCCAGGAGACTGTTTTCATCATGAGTGAGAATATGCAAGACACAGATTAACAAGGAGGACCAGAAATCACGCCTATGCCACTGCTCCAGATGCAGAAGTCAGAGGAGGTGTCCCGGTCGGGGTCCTAGTCCATCACTCTTTGGAGCTTGCTCAGCCTGGTGTAGGCAGGGAAGTCGGGGGCCTTGCACCAGCTGCTCTGGGCCGCCTCCCTGCCTTGGGTGGCAGAAGGGCCGCAGGCTGAGCTGTGATGCCTGGGCCTGAGCTCCTCAACAGATGGCACTGTAAATCTGAACTGCTCCACAGGAGAAAGACAAATGGGAATCAGCAGAGGAGGCCTGGAGCCTGGCATACGGAGTGGCACAAACAGAGGCCGGCATTCTTCACCCTGTTCTCAGATATCACACTTGGGAAGCCACTTCCTGCTGGTCTGCCCAGCAGCTGAACAGGA
The DNA here is from genome assembly GCA_004026965.1 of Petromus typicus. Taxonomy (NCBI): domain Eukaryota; kingdom Metazoa; phylum Chordata; class Mammalia; order Rodentia; family Petromuridae; genus Petromus; species Petromus typicus. The sequence goes on along the minus strand of PVIR01000880.1, from coordinate 127,089 downwards.
TCATAAACACAGTTGTGAGCAAAGGTAAAGTGAGAATCAAGGTGGCTCCCCTCTGGTTCCAGCCACAGTTGCATTCAAGGATGTTCATCTTCCACTTACTCCACATGCAGCCACTTCTGTGGGTGCCCTGACCCCCAACCTCAAACACCATTCAGAAATAACAAGCCCTTCTTTATGCTTGCATCCTTTATTTCTCAAATATCTACCAGCTGCACACTACATACACTATCATTCATTCATTCTGAAAGGACTATCATTCATTCATTCTGTAGTCATTTGTTCCCCTCCACTGAGTACCCTATTCTGACTTAGAGAATGCAGAATGAGGCTACCAGGGTGCATATAATTGTGTCTGTCCTTAAGAAATTCAAGGATGGTGTCATGGACAGATAATTAAGCAAGGTGATAATACCAGGTGAAATGGTTAAAAGTTTATTCATGTAGATGCTGTATATGGACAGATAAAATTCGCAATCCAGAAATGATATCAGTAGTTTAGTCAGACTGTGATTTTCCAAGAGAAGGGATTTCAGGCTAGTTCAGGCCTGATGTGTTATTTTAAAAAATATTTTTACAACATACATATAGAAGTTAAAATTCATCTCTCTTTTTTTTTTGAGACAGGGTCTCACTTTGTAGTTCAGGTTGGCCCTGAGCTCAGACTCCAACTCACATCACAGCAATTGTCCTGCCTCTGCTTCCCCAGTGCTGGGATGACAGGCATGAGCCACCACACCAGGCACTATGGTATGTGGTTCTGATTGCTGCTCGGCATAAGTCTCCATGCCCAGTATTGTATGTGGTTATCAGGGGATCGAACCTGGGCCCTTGTGCTTGCAAGACAGGTGCCGGAACCACTGAGCTAAATTCCCTGCCCTAAAATTCATCTCTTAACTGTCATGCCTTAGCTTTTGCCTGCCTCTTTGAAAGTTTGCATAGTTCTTGCCTCTGGATCTTTATGTTTACTGTTTCAATTTCACTGAATGCTCTGCTCCTGCTTCTTGGATGGGTGCCTTGGTGTAAGCTTTCCAGCAACAGCACAAATGCTATCTCTCCAGGAAAGCAGTGTGATATGGTGAGAGAGTATGGACCCCGGAGCAGACCAGTTGTGGTCAGCATTTGAATCTATTAAATTTTTATCTGTGTGACCTTGAGAAAATTCTTTAACCACTCTGGTAATAAGTTTGCTCATCTTACATGTATTTTGTTTGATATCTATCTATATCTCTATTTCTATCTCTTTATCTATCTATCTCTACATCTATATCTATCTATGGAGATAGAGATAGATAGATCTATATAGATAGATATAGATAGATATAGAGATAGATAGAGATAGATAGATCTGTATCTATCTATCTATATAGATAGAGATAGATAGATATAGATAGATAGATAGATAGATAGATAGATAAATAGATACCTATATATGCCCTATAGGACTGTGAAGAGGCTGAAATGAGTGAAAGTAAGTAAAATATTTAGGGCAGTACTCTATCAACATTAGCTTTTGTTATACCCTTTCATACATTAATTGATTCATTCCTATGGGTTCTCTGTTTTGTTCTCAATTCCTACTGTAGCACTTGCCCCTCTAGGTCATCATTTATTTGTTTGCTTTTTAACTATCTGTCTGCCTCTAGGAGTGTAATTTCTATGAAGGCAAAACCCGTAACTCTTATTGAGAAAAGTATTCTCAGCACTTCATGTCCTATTTGGCTATAGTAGATGCTCAATAAATATTTATTGGAGAAGTGGATGAACAAATAAATGAATCAAAGCTCCCCTAAAATATCTTTGGTGAGAGGATGATTACAGAAGATGTAACAAAAAAAATGTTGTAATGGATATGCGTTCTTTTTAAAGTTGGGAATTGATTTTGCCATATGTGGCTTAGAAATCATTCCATCTTGATTTTCTAACAATGGTAAGTTTGGGGTACACAGAATTTAACATGTTGAAATGGGTTTCTGAAGATAGTCCACTGAGATGATTGTGAAGCACAGTGCATCCCCAAAGGGAAAAGGATGTCTGTGGGAAGGTGGGAAGGTTGCATTGAATCTGCCTAATGAAAATCAATAGCCTAAAAATTAAATTAAGTTGATGCAACTAACGATTCAATCCAACTTGCTCATTAGCCAAAGCACCCAATCCACTGCAGGGATCCCTGTTGCTAAGTTGCCTCAAGAAACAAATTGATTAATGGATTTTCTTTTTTCCTAAAGGCCTTTCAAGTAAGCAGGTCAAGTACCTACGATTTCATTAGGCCTCTTCTAGTCAGTGATAGCTGTGCAATTTGGTTCCAAACACTTTATAGATTGGCCCACACCCCATGGAATTGATTCTGTTTGGGGGATTTTGGAAGCTGGTGCACTTGTCATTAACTATCCTTAAGGAATTTAGGGTCAGGAAGGGGAACAGGAAGCTCTGCCGAGATGCAAGCACTTAAACGTTTTATTTAGAGAGGTAAAATTCTGCAGCAAACACAGTCCACCTCTTGTCATCTGCCCTCAAAGTCCCAGTGTGTATTAAAACTGTGGACATCAGTAGTTTTCTCATGACAACAACTTCAGTGAAGAATTGGGAACCAGCAAAACATAGTTATACACTGATTGGTGGTTTGGAAATCACAAAGAAATTGTTGATGAAACCTAGTGGCTGAAATAATTTTATTTGTGATAACTGAGACGTCTCTTTTTAAACGCAGACAAGTCTTGAACTGTTTGCTTAATCTACTTAGATGGCCAGCATAACTTTAAGGTGTGTGTGTGTGTGTGTGTGTGTGTGTGTGTGTTTGTCTTTATAGTTATGGTCCATGTTGCAGAACAATTTGTTAAGTATATATAGGACCAGAAAAATAAGGAACACTAAAGAAATCTAAGGTTCTACAAAAGAAAAATACTCCACAACTGGTTGACTCCAAGATTCAAATCAGTTTAATTTTATAAAATAAATCAATATCAGAAAAACTTTCAGTAATTAGTTTAACTCTGAATTTTAGGTGTATAGTTGAAAATAAGTAAATGGAAAACTGGAATTTTGATCAGAGGTACTCAAGAAAGAGCTACCAGAGTAACTTTCTTTAAAGAATAAGTAGTATCAGGTACATTTATTTCTCCATTTTAAAATTTGTAACTTGACATATGATTGTACATAATTAGGTATTACAGTGTGAAGATTCATTTCATATGTAGTGAGCAAATCAGAGTAAGTAGCATTTCCATTTTTTTTTTTTAGGTTTTTTGAGACAGGGTCTCGCTTTGTGGTTCAGGCTGGCCCAGAGCTCAGCCTCAAACTCACATCACAATCCTCCTGCCTCTGTCTCCCGAGTAGCATTTCCATTTCTTTGTCATTTTTATATGTTTGGAGCCTCCAGAATCCTCTGTTTTAGATTTTGGAAATGTGTAGTAGATTACCGTAAATTGCAGTCACCCCGACCCAGTGTCCAGCCTCCTCTCCCCACTTTCTGCTATCTTGGTAGCCTCCTGTAACCAATATTCTATCCTCTTCTCTGTCTACCTATAGGTGGGGTAGAGGGTGGCATTAAGCACCTATTTAGCTGAAATGGAACTTGTTAGTCCTATTTTAAACATCTTTTTAAAAACAAAGTTTAAATGTGCTTCATAGTTTTAGATCAACAGAAAATGAGCAAGACTTCTCATACGTAGTGTACTTAGCTTCTCGTATTATAAGCAACACTATGGTATATTTGTCACAAGTGACTAACTTATCTTAACACAAAATACTCTCAATGTGCAGATTAGAAAACCCAACTCCGGAGGGGTTAAGTGACTTGCTCAAGATAATGACAAGGGAAAACCAGGACCGAGTTTCCTCAACTGCCAGCCAAAGTCGCTTTCTAGTATACTGTATGTTATATCTTGTGATTTCACACTTATTTCATGTGTTACTGATGGGCTCTTTGAAACAAATCTGATTCAGAAACTCAAGGTGTGAAAAGTCAAAAGCAGAGCTGTTCTCTGGGTGAAGTACAGCCCTCCCCCTCCCAGAGTCTCCCTAGGGGGCATCTGTGACATCTTCAAGTAAATCCTAGATCTCCGAGGAGGACAGTTTGGCAGACTCTCCATAGTTTGACTGCGAAACTTGTAGCAGAATCATCTTGCACCATCTGCCTGGAGAGTCTTGGGTTGGGGCTGTAAATGGCTAAATCTGGAGCCAGCATGAGGAGGGAGATGCATTAAGACGCAGTGTGTAGGCAGGCGGGCTGCTCTGTAAGAAGCACTTTCTTAACTTTCGGAGATAAGGTGTTACATTAGTTACTTTTCTCACTGCTGAGACAAAACACCCATCACTCAAAGTTAGAGAGGGAAAGGTTTATATGACTTACAGTTTGTAGAGGTTTCAATCCATAATCGCCTGGCTCCAAGGTAGGGTGGCACATGGCAGACAGGCTGTACAGTGTTTGGTAGCCAGGAGTAGTAAAAACGAAGCAGTTTCAGTGTCTTTCCCTTCTTTATCTTATTCAGACTATTTAGCTGGTAGCACTCAGACCCTTAATCCTCGTGCCCTTGGGCTCTTTCCTCGCCATGAATCATCACATACTATAGATTCATTTACCTTAGGAAGAGGCTGCATGAGGCTTTTGGGGACATCTACACATGACTCACAACAGGTGGACTAAAGAAATGAGCTTCTGTGAGTTCATAAAATTCTGGTTGCCCCTTTAGCATTGTATGTTCTGAGATGAAGAAGGTCCTCTGGAATGTGTCTATATTTCTGCCTTTGCTTTCTTATCCCCAAGATGAAAAGTATTTCTCCTCTTTCTTTAACTTTTCCTGTCTCAAATGTGGGCCTGGTTTAGTCCGCTCTGTCTTGCTCCAACAGAACAGCTCATGCTGAGTGATGAATACAGGACATTTGCTTAGCACACAGTTCTGGAGGCTGAAAGGCTGGGATCAGGTGGGTGCATCTGATTGGAGTCTGGTGTGGGCCACCTTGGCAGACCACAGCATGGCAGAGACCTGGAGAAGAAAATAGCAGGATGCAGAAGAAGGAAGTCACATAGTGAAAGAGGAAGTGGGAGGCCCTCGAGATGCTAAACTTGCTCTTTTATAACAATCCACTCTCTTGAGATCTAATCCAGTCTTATGGGAGCTACAATAATCCCTTCCAAAAGTGGAGCTGCATGATCTGATCAACTTCCACTAGATCCTCCCTTCTAATGATCCACCATCTCGTACACCATTGCCTTTAGAGACCAAGTTTGCAGCACATGCACCTGTAGAGACAAGCTCAGAACGTACTCACAAGCAGAATTAGAGAATAATGGCCAGTTAAAAGGCAAGGAATGAATGAAGAAGAGGTAGTAGGACACAGAGACTAAAATAATGAAGGGAATCATGAAAGTCTGGGCTGATTGTCCAGGATTGCCCTGTACAACCCTGATCATCAGGTAATTACTATTTCCTCATGATTCAGTGTTCATCTTTGTAAATAAGAATCTTAACTGTGATAGCTGATCTAATACATTGCTGTGGGAATTTATTGAGGAAAATGCATTTAAATAGTTTTTCCCAGGACCTGCGATACTGTCAGTCTGGATAAACATTGGTCATTATTATTTTATTCCAGTCACAACTCTCTGTATTATTATCAAGAAAGAAATTGATGTGTAAAAATGAATAAGCAACTTTTCAGAAGGTAAACTTTTTAGTCTTTAGTGATTTTTTTCTATAGTGCTTACCTTTTCCAAAGCACTTCCTATTTTCTTTGTATCTTATTGGTGACTAATTATAGTAAAGTCTCTCATTCATACAGCATGGTTAACTTTCCAAAGAAGTTGAATTGGATAATTATGTTTCATAGCTTTTCAAAAGAGAAATATTTGAGATTTTGCAATGTTTTAAATCCATCATTTACTCCACAAGTATTTCATTGAATGCCTACTACATATCAGCATTGTTCTAGGTATTTGGAAGACACAAAACAAGGATCCACATCCTAAGCCTTAGCTAAACCTAAGAAAACACAACAGTAAATTACTTTACATGTTAGAGGCTTTTATAAATGCTATGTAAAAGGAAAGAAATATGGTGTGGAAAGGAGAGTTGGGAGGATAGAGGCCAGTTTTTATTTCATTTTGTTTTTATTCACCAAATGTGACTCCCCTGAGAACTTTGAGCTTCTTATGGATGGCTTAGTGTCTGGGGAATGATAATTAGATGTTGAAAGACATGGTCTTTCAGCTACTGTGTTCTGTTCTGTCCCACCCCCTCCCACTTACAGTGGGTCAGATTTCCCTGTCCCAGCCGCCTAACCAGAGCTGTCAGTCTGCTCTCATGAACAGCTTAATTCCTGCCTGCTAAGGAACCTGCTGCCAATCCCAGCAGATCCATTTTTTTTTTGACAGGTCACAACCAGACCCACCTAATTACCCCCACCCATAACCCAGCCAGAGGAAGATGAAAAGTGACGTTCCAGAACGTGAGCAATTCCTCTTCTCCCTATGGTTTCCTGGGATTATGGGCAGATGAGGGAACTTCATCTGGATGTGACTCGGAGGCCCCTGGGTTTTCCAACCCCTGCTTGTAGAAGTTCCAGTTCCTGTTCCCAGGTGAGCTGCCAGAACACTCAAGCTCAAGGTAGCATTATCATTATTCCCTCAACCAGGGCCCCTATTAATGTGTCACTGAAACAACCAATTTTCTTATACTAGTTCCCACCCCTTTGATATACTGGACATGTGTCAAAAAAAATCCAAGAACATCCATATCTTATCTTACATTAGGAGGAGTCATGTAGAAATGTCCCTTCATTACCAGGACAGTCATGTCAAAAAGAATTGACTTATTGTCAACGTTTCTAACCTAACAATGTTAATGGAGCCTTTAGACATCCTTTCTCCTCATTTGTTTCTTAGATGCCTATCAAGGAGACAGTTACAAGAGAGTTTCCAAGCTCTGGGGAGCCCTGTGTGTGTGTATTAAATGACAGCACTCTAGGCTGCTTGTTATAAAGGGATACAGGGCTAAGTTGGAGGAGGATTGAGACGGTGGGGAGAATGCATGCTTCTGGCATGCAGCCAGATTGGTGATCGACTCTGAGCAAGACTTCGGGCTCCAAAGATAGCTATTGTTTCTCTGTCTGTGTCTCTCTCCTCCAAAATTTTCCGGCACTGCATAACAAATATATTTACTGCGTGAAAGCAGCCTTTGAGACAGTTCCCAGCAGAGTTTAAAATACTTCTTGCTCTTGTTTCATACAAGTAACTCACCCCCCACCGCCCCTCCACCCCTGGAGGCAGAAAAGAATATAGGGGAAGAAGTCATTGGCTGAAGAGTTTCCTGGAGCCTTTAGAAAATACTGATGGTGGGTAGGAAGATTTTCCAGTCAGGGCCGATCCTGGAGGAATCAGCTCCCTGCCAATATGCCATTGGCCATTCAGTGCTAATCAGCTGTAATGAGGTGACAGGCTGGTATTAGTGAATAAAGCAATAAGCTATTTTCACTGTAGAAGTTACACAACTGAATGCCTTATGCTAATAGCATGAAACTATTGGAATTTTTCTAGGAAATGCCTGGAGGCTCTTACAGTAAATCTCTTTCCTGTACGGATCGTTCATCCTTTGTTCTTTGAAAGCACACTGAATGTGCTCCTTAGGTCTATCGTCCTAATTGACCCCATTTATAGGCAACGGAACTCAGCTCCATCAGCATGTTCAGAAAAATATAACTCAATCACATGCGTAGCCTTCAGTGCGTATCTGGCATTTGTGGGGGAAGGCTTAGCACTACACACTGATTCTTTGGGGACAGAGGAAGGGCTCCCTCTGGAAGCTTGTAGGGTCCAAGTTTCCAATCCCTGGATGCTAGTGAGTGGGCTTATGATCTAGGTTCAGTAAACTGAATGGACTCACTTGGGCCTTGGTGCTGTGAGCCAGGGTATCAATGTGGAAGTTACTGCATCTTGTGTTAGTAGCTGGATCTTTGGTGATGCCCTTGATATCAAGCAGTGGTTCTCTTTTGCAATGAGTGTTCATTAGGTACTAGCTGGGATCCTTTCAGTGCACAGCTTTTCCATCTTTTGGCTGACAGTTTGAGCCATTTGGTAACCTTCCTAAAAATCCCTGTCTTGGTTACCTTTTCTGTCACTAAGATATAGTACCAACACATGTAATTAAAGGAAAGGTTTTATTTTGACTTACAGTTACAAGGTGTGCTTGGCTGGCTCCAGAGTATGACTGCACAAAGGAGAAGAGCAGAGGAGAAGCTGATCATGGGATGAGTTTGGAACTAGAGAGCAAGGGACGAGGTTCAAAGGGAGGCATACCCTTGTAGTCCATGCTCCTGGGGACCCACCTTCCCAAACAGACCCCACATCACAGCAAGTCAGCTGTTTTGCCCCCATAATTCAGTAACTTTCCAAAAACTTGAGGCTTTTGGGCCAGTGCAGATTTATTTATTAATTTAGGTACCAGGGATTGAACTCGAGCCCTTGTACTGGGAAGGCAGGCTCCAGAGCCGCTGAGCTAAATCCCTGGCCCATGTAGATTTAAACTGTAGTAGTCCCTCTCTGTTTCATTAGCCAGAGCTAACTTCTGACCACTGAAGATGCTTGGTTTTCTTTAGTTTCCATTCAGTACCTATCCTGCTGATGCCATGTACCACTTTCTCTCTTTTTTCTTTTTTTTAGGTTTTTTTGAGACAGGGTCTCGCTTTGTGGTTCAGGCTGGCCCTGAGCTCAGCCTCCAACTCACATCATAGCAATCCTCCTGCCTCTACCTCCCGAGTGCTGGGATTACAGGCATGAGCCACCACACCCAGCACTGTGGTATGTGGTACTGATTGCTGCTGAGCATGAGTCTTCATGCCCAGTATGGTATGTGGTTACCGGGGATCGAACTCGGGTCGTTGAGCTTGTAAAACAGGCGCCGGAGCCACTGAGCTAACTCTCCAGCCCAACTTTCTCTATTTTGTAAAGGAGGAAACTAAGGCTCAAGAAGGTCTACATTTGCCAAAATTTTTGCTAATGAACAGTAGAACTAAGACTTGAAGTAATTTTGTGAGAGGCAGGGTCCATGTCTTAGTGTACTATGTCCAGAACGTGGTAGAAATCCTCGAAGGAGGCAGTCTCCAGAAAAATAAGTCACTTCTGCAGCAGAAATGTGTCCATGTCCTATAGGACAAAGCCTCTCACTCTAAAATAGAGATAATATCACACCTGTAAATTGATGATGGAATCTAAATATTCTTGAGAATCTTAGTGAAAAGCTATAGCCCCATCACAGCTAGACCCACATCTCTCCTTCTGTCCAGCTCAGTTCCCTTGTTCAGTGTTCATAAGGGGAGCACAGCATGGAAGGCAGGTAGAAAACATGGAGAATGAAAGGGGAATATCAGTGTCTTTCACTTAGTGCAATCTTCAGCCAACATGCAAAGAATGACTACTCTGTCCCAGTGTTATGCTGGGCACTAGGCCTCGATCACATTTTATCCTAGTAATGGCTACTGATATGGTACAGATGATACTGTCTCTCTCAGTTTACAGATGAGGATGCCGAGACATCCCAGCTCCACAGTTAGTAAGCTATAGCACTAGGTCTGCGTGACAGGTGACCTAAGCGTCCAACCAATGTCTTGTTCTAGTGGGGTTGTTGATGTTTTCACCTGGAGGTTGTTGTTGATGGCTCACTGGCTTTGTAGATATTTAGGTTTTTTTTTTAAGAGAGAACTGTTTGAAATTCTTGTGCTCTTGAAAGAGGTATCCCTTCCTATTTTTTGTTTTTGTGAGAAAAGGTGATATTTGGAAGACTTGGCAAGGGGAGTGTTAATGTGCTAACATCAAATGAATTCCATGGATTTTCTACTCATTAAGGCCCATTTCCCCACACATAATTCACCTCAGCTTGGTTATACTACTCCAGGGCATGCTAATAAAAGGAGAAAGAACAGGGAAGCCAGCCAGAAGGAGGTGTTTTTGGCTGCAAAACTCGACTTACACCTACCAACAAAGTAAAACAGAAAGACTTTGCCAAACAGTAAATATCAAGTTCATTGGCTAAGCCCCAAAAGAAAATGTATTAAGAAATTCATGATACTTTTTGGAGTCTATACTCACCTGATCTTACTTGGGTGTGAATTTGGGAATTGCAATTCAGCAAATGGAATGTGAAATTAAAATAGAAATTCTGATTATTTTGTAGCTTGGCTGAAGTATTGGCGATGAAAAAGTGTGAGTCTCTTTTGCCTTAGATAATGAAATGTAGATTTATTTGCTCATTTGTTGATTAATTTACTAAGCACCTACTATTTACCAGGCCATCTTTTGGTGCTGGGAATAGAGTAGTTCCCTGCATGTGAATTATCCTTCTGATACAGAGTTTAACTTCTAACAGAGGAAGTTAAAAATAAGAAAAGAAATAACTGAATAATCTCAGAAGCGGATGAATGACAAAGAAAATAAATCAGATGCTATAATGGACAAAGGGGGACAGGCAGGAAGGATAATCAAGAGTGAATGGTTTAGGTGCAGGTCCTCATTGTGGCTGAAAATTAAGGAGAAGCTTGGATCAAAAGGGAAGTCCAGAGCACACCATGGCCAGGAGGGTGAGTGTGGGGAATCTTGTGTGCTGGAGAACCAGGAAGACTTGTGGCCGGAGTGCAGAGAAGGCTTGGAAAGGGAAAGTGAGAGAAGCGAGGGCCAATCTCAGCAGAACCAGACATCACGGTCTTTTCCCAAAGGGACTGGGATGGACATGAGGGTATTAAACTTCCTCACTCAGTCCCAGTAGGTGTGGTTTGGGAATGCCCAGGAGTAGGCTACTGAACAGCAGTGTGCATCCTGAAATTCAGAGGCAGAGTGTTTTTTTCAACTCTGGAGACTCATGTGAACCAGTTTGAATCTTCTTTGAGGTCTACAATGAACCCCTGGATGTTCTGATTCAGTAGGTCTGGAGAAGTCATCTGTCTTAAGAAACAAGCTCCAACAGATTCTGAACCAAAGCTGAGGTGGAGAAAAACTGCTCCAAAAGTGTTTTCCCATTTACTGGTTTTTAATTTTCCTGTAATATGTGAAGAGAATTTTGTTGGTATCCCCATTTTACAGATTAGGGCAATGAGACTTGTAGGCAGCAAGTAATTTATGCATGATCCCTGTGAGCAGGAATAAAAGCCCAGGATCTTTCTCTTTCCCCACCACACTTCCCTGGAGGTAGTCAACATTTAGGATACTATCTTTAACAATGCAAAACTGAAGAATGTCTATTACCAACAAGGAGCAAACAGAATGGGGATGTACAGACAAAGTGTCAGCCTATGACTCGTGGCTGGAGTATCTTGGTCCTTACATGGTGTCATTTAAGAAGACAGTTCAGATGGCATGAAATCTAGAGGTTAGCGAGGACTGTCATGTCTGCAGGGACCGTGTTGGGGACAGTTGGAAGAGGTGGTGGAAGAGGGACTAGGTGTGGATTCAGGAGCAAGTACTCTAGTGGGCACTGATTGTGTTTTGGCTGCTTAGTATTCATTCCATCAGTTTTTGAGTGAGGAGGAGGTGGCCATTTCTCCTAAGCAGATTTAGAATTGCTTGGGCACTGTTCATTTCCAGGCTGGGTTTGCGTACTTACTTTACACCAGCCTCCAAACCTTTGCATATTATTTTTTTCTTCATCCAAAAGATACTTCTCCATTTTGCCTAGTTAATGCTTCCTTTACATTCCACAAGTCCATCCTTCCCCCACATCAGCTTGATCACTCTGATCAGGCTAAATCCCAGCTCTCTCCAACTACTCTACAAACTTTATGAAAGTCAGTTTCCTGTTCATTGTTGTATTCCCAGCCCAGAGTACAGTGCTTGGTGCATAGTGATTAAAAAAAGGATAGTAGTGGTTGTCATTGCACTACAGACTTTCTACTGAAGCCCCTTTCTCTACACCTATATTCACTTCTTTCATCTTCACAGTAGTCTTAGAGATAGATTCCACATTTAATCTCGGTTAAATAGGGAGAGGCATACAGAGAGATTTTTACTCCATGAAGATTATATAGCTAATAAGCATGGGGCAAGTATGAAAACCTAAGCATTTTGTTTCAGAACCATCATTTTTAGGAAGAGAGGAGATAACTTCCTCTTATACATAATAGGTGCTCAGTGAGTATTATATAAATAAATGAATTAAGGTATAAATCAAAGAACATACATCTACAGAAATCTACATCACATTTCTGGAGGGCAGGCCTGAAATCTGACTGACACCTTTGTAATTTCATACTAAGAAACTTTCATTCCTCTGGTGGAAACCGAGAGAGCTGAGACAGCAGTCGTTAAGCACCTTCTGTGACTCCAAGCTGGCACTACTTAAAGAGCATATCTGGGTTCATCCCTTGAGTTTTGAAACCTGAAAACAAAAAATGAAGATCTTATTCCTTACATTACAAGGCAATTCACCATGGTCCCTGAGAGGCGGAACAATAAAAGGAGAAACACCGAATGGCTCCCAGACCAAGTGGACACGAAGTTGTAGGCTTCTCTCTGCCTGTCTTTTTAGGTATCACATGGGGTGAGATTAGTGGATAATTATCCACAATTACATCCTTTGGAGATTATGTTCATTATTTGCAGTTGTGAGTGATCCCTGCGGAAACCATGGAGTTAATTTTTCCCCCTTACCAAATGCAGTTATACAAAATTCTCATTGCATTAATACTTTTGAAATTGTGCTGTAACTGAAGCTACAGAAAACAGCTCACCAGGGATCTTGAACCTAGCAGACAGGTCTCTCTAAGTGTGCATGAAAAATGCAGACATTCCCCTCTGTTGCTAGTTAAGCTTGCTGGAACTTTAATGCATGCCTCCTACAGCATTTTAGACCCCAACCCCGGGCCCAGACCCCTACCTCTACCCTCAAATCTGCCACCAGGGTCCTCTGTGCCTCCTAAACACTTGGCTGTTGCACTTGGGACATTTTATTGAGGCAGCTTTACTGGAAGGATCCAATTACAGGGAATGGCAAGTTAGATTCAGTGCCCCGGTTAACAATGCTATGGAGAACACTGAGGTTCCTTCATCCCTTCCTAGTCTGAAAGAAATGAACAGAAGTAAGAGCAAACAGTCCCCGAGATGGCCATGGCTCCTGGACATGAGCACTCTGTTGGGTTTTTAAACATTTTTATGTTTTTATTCATGTATAAAAAGCAATACATCATGGTTGCAAGGGAAAAATGTCAAACAATAGGAAGTAGAAAGAATAAAATAAACATCTCCCCTCTTACTCTTAAAATCCACATACTTCCCCTGAGTAGAGCCTCTTTCTAGTTTGTTGTATATCCTTCCTAATCTTTCTTTGTTGCATTTACAAAGAAAATCATATTGTAGTTAAAAGTTTTCTGTCCACATTTTTATGCTACTTTATATTTTCCTTAACTATATATTGAGTATTTTTGACATCAGTCTATTAAAATTTACTCTATTCTTTTTTAATTGATACATTGCACTTTTTAGTCTATCTGTGTTATAATCTTTTGAGCCACTTCTCTGATTGATACATATTTAGGATGTTTCAAAATGTTTTTTATATTACAAATAATGCTACAGTGAGCAACTTTGTAGTATCTTTGAACACGCTGTGCACACATGAAAGAATTTCTATAAATTCCAGAGTTATTCAGAACATTAAATGAAAATATTAGTTCTAAAACATTTAAGTTCAACTTTCCCTAGAGCTCACTCAAATCTTCCAAGTAGCTTATTTTTTAAATGTAATTTTAAAAATGGTGCTTTATTCAAATGCCACAGATCTACATATTTTCTCTTACTCTTCTACAGCCACTAGCCCCACAGATGAGCACTGTTTTTAGTAAATAATAAAGCTTTTTTATGTACAAAGAAGCAGTTAAGAATGTACTCATATTTTTATCTATGTTTAAAGCAATCCATTTTTCATACTGCACTGCTCCTGATATTTTTTTAATCCATCTATCTCATAGTTCTTTTCATACAAATATATACACTTTTTCCATTATTTTAACCTTTAGTTAAAATAGGCTTTTATTTTTATTGAAGTTTTTGGGTAACAGAAAAATTGAGTAGAAAGTACAGAGAACTCAGAATTTTAATATGTCCCGGACCTGTCTCCCTGCCAGCTGTCCCTATTTTTAGTACCTTGGATTACTGTGAGGCACTTGTTGCAATTGATGAACCAATAGTGATAAATTATTGTTATTTGGTAAATTATAGCTTATATTATATTTTGCTCTATGCTTTGCACATTTATGATTTTTAAAAAAAATCCACAAAAGAATGTGCATCATTCCATATGCCTATCCTATACAATAGTTTTATAATCCTAAGAATCCTGTCTTCTACTTATTCAAGCTTTTCCTATATATCTCTTACAACCATTCATCCTTTTACATAGTTTTGCCTTTCCCAGAATATCATATATTAGTAATAATCATACAGTATGTAAATGGGTTAGCTGCTTTTTCATTTATTATTGTTCATATATATATATATACATATATATATATATTGTTCATATATATATATATATGATTCCTCCATGTCATTTTGTGTCTTTTTTCCCCTTTGTTTCACTGAACAGTATTCCATTTTAAAGATGTACCACAGTACTTGCCTATTGAAAGAATCATTTTTTATTGAAATCTTTATTATTACATTACATATACACATCATGATTGCACTCCACAATGGGAATTTGTACCAGTATAAGACATAACTTAATTCTCATTTTTTTCCCATAGCCCTACCACCACCCCCATACACATAAAATTTGTTTCCTTACTTTTTTGTTACAATCTCATCATTTTTCCCCCTTCACCCTATTTTACATTGAGCATTTTCTATTTCACAATATATAACATACAACTATAGGACTCATTTACATCTTATTTTCTCATACCAGAGAAAACATGTGATATGTACCTATCTGTGACCTATTTATCTCACTTATGAGGATATCCTCAAGGTATGTCCATTTAAGTAGAAATGATTCAAACTTATCATTTTTTATGGCAGAGTAATATTCCATTGTGTAGAAGAACCACAGCTTTTTTATCCAGTCTCCAATTGATGGACATTTGGGTTGTTTCCAAGATGTAGCAATCACAAATTGGGGCTGCTATAAACATGGGTGCACATGTGTCACTGTGATATGAGCCTTTTAATTCTTGTGTGTATGTACCTAGCAGGGGAACGGCCAGGTCAAATGGGACCTCCAATCTTAGCTTTTTGAGGAATCTCCAAACTGATCTCCACAGGGGTTGTACGAGTCTACAGTCCCACCAACAGTGGAGAAGGGTTCCTTCTTCTCCGCAGCCGCGCCAACATTTGTTGCTGGCTAATTCTGAAATGGCAGCCATTCTATGTGGAGTGAGATGAAATCTCACTGTTGTTTTCATCTGCATCTCTCGAATGACTAATTATGTTGAGCATTTCTTCATATGCTTCTTAGCTGCTCTTACTTCTTCCTCTGAAAAATATCTATTCATTTCAGATGCCCATTTTTGAATTGGGTCTTTAAATTTAGGTGGGCTGATTTTTTTGAGCTCTTTATATATTCTAAATAGTAACCCTTTGTCTGAGGAACAGCTGGTGAAGATTTTTTCCCACATTGTTGATTGCCTTTTTTCTCTATTGGTGGTTTTCTTTGCTGTGCAGAACTCTTTTTTAAAAGAATGAGGTCCCATTTGTTGATTTCTTCAGCCAGTTCCTGTGCTATAGAGGTTTTGTTCAAGAAGTCTTTCCTTAAGCCAATGTCTTTGAGAGTTTTACCTAACCTGTTTTGCAGCAGGTTCGGAGTGTCTGTTTTAGTATTTAGGTCTCTTATCCACTTTGATTTTAGGTTGGTACATGGTGAAAGAGCCAGGTCTAGTTTTAGTCTTCGGCAAATTAAAGCCCAATTTTTCCAGCACCATTTGTTAAAGAGGCTAACTTTCCTTCATTGAGGATTTTTGGCTCCTTTGTCAAAGATGAGGTGGCTCAGTGTATCTGGAGTAGTTTCTGGATCTTTAGTCTACTCCATTGATCCTCAGGTCTGTTATTTTGCCAGTACCAGGCAGGTTTTATCATGTTGGCTTTATAGTATAGTTTCAGGTTCGGAGTTGTAATACCCACCACCATGTCCCTGTTGCTTAGAACTGCTTTTCTAGGTCTTTTGTGGTTCCAGATGAAAGTTTGGATTTTTTTTTCTCTAGATCTGTGAAATATGCTGTTGGGATTTCAGTTGGGATTGCATTGAATCTGTATAGTAGTTTTGGGAGTATAGCCATTTTGACAGTATTGGTTCTTGCTACCCAGGAGCAAGGTATGTCTTTCCATTTTTTGATATCATCTTCTATCTCCTTTTTCAGAGTGCTATAGTTTTTAGAGTAGAGGTCTTTTGTCTCCTTTGTTAGATTGATTCCTAGATATGTTATTTTTTGGAGTTCTATTGTGAAAGGGACTGACTCTCCAATTTCTATCTCAGTGGGTCTATTTTATTTTGAGACAGGTATTGCTAAATTATCCAGCCTGGGCTTGAATGTGAAGTACACTTGCTTCAACTTCCCAAAGTGCTCTAATTACAGATATGCACCATCACACCCATCAGATTTTTAATAGTGTCTGTGTATCTGTGGATTCCACATAAAAATCCATGTCATCTGCAAAAGAATGACAGTATTATTTTTTCTTCCTAAGCTGAATTTCTTTTCTTTATTTTTCTTGCCATGGCTATGTCTTCCGTTTTGCGTGGTGACCTAGTGTAAATGCCAGTGCCCATAGACCCAGATTCACACATTGCAACTTCATTTCCAATAAAATAATTTAAGAGATAGAATTTCTTAGAGGTACTTTAACTCACATAAAAAAGATATAAAAGTCTTTGCTGCTTCTCCCGCCTTGGAGGACACAACAAAGGTGCCATCTCTGAAGTAGAAAGTAAGTGAACCAGACACTGATTCTGCTGGTGCCTGGAGCCTTGACTTTCCAGCCACCAACACTGTGAGCAAGAAAGATTTCTTTTTCATAAATTTCCCAGCACTGGTATTTTGTAGAGCTGCCCATGTAAACTGAGACATGGTGAGAGAAGATATCCTGCTTTATTCCTGTTCTTAGGAGGAAAGTATCTAGACAATCATTAAATATGTTAATATTTATAATAGATATTTTGTAGATGTTTATTATTAAATCAAGAAAGGTCCTCTTTATTTCTAGCTTACTGAGATTTTTATGAAAAGGTACTGGGTTTGGTTAAGTTTTTTTTTGTATGCATTAATATGATTTTTCTTTAGCCTGTTGCTTTGTTGAATTACGTTAATTGATTTTCCTAAGGATGAAACAGCTTTTCATACCTGTAATAAATCTCACTTGGTCACAGTGAATGATTCCTTTATATGTTGCTAGATTAGACTTGCTGATGATTCACTTCTGATATTAACAATTCTTGTTTTCTCTTGGTTTACCAAGCTAGAAGTTCATCAACTTTATTGATATTTTGAAAGAACAAGCTTTAGTAATTTTAGTTTTGTCATAATTCTGTTTGAAATTTAATTGACTTTTTTTGAGACAAGGTCTCATTTTTTTGTAGTGCAGGCTGGCCCTGAGCTCAGTCATGAACTCACAGCAATCCTCATGCTTCTGCTTCCTAAGTGCTGGGATTACAGGTGTGAGCCACCATGCCTGCACTGTGTAGTATGTGGTGCTGATTGCTGGTGGGCATGAGTCACCATGCCCAGCATTGTTTTATGCTGTTACCAGCGATCGAACCCAGGCCCTTGCACTTGCAAGGCAGGCACTGGAACCACTGAGCTAAATTCCTGGTCTGATTTTTGCTCTGAATTTTATTTTTGCTTCCTGATTGTTTTGTATTTAATTTGTCTTTCTTTTTCTATATTCCTAATGTTAAAATTTAAATAATTAATTTTTAGATCTGTTAAAATGCATGCATTCTCTATAAATTTCACTGTAAGCACTGCTTTTGCTTCATTTTCCAAAGTTTGATAAAGTGTATTTTAAGTTAGTTTTGTATACTTAAAAATTTCTTTAAGTTCTTGTTAGGCTCAAGTATTTAGAAGAGTGTTGTTTAATTGCTAAATAATTTTAGATTTTTCTGTTAGATTTCTAGCTTCATTCCACTGTGATTCAAGAACATACTTTGCATGAGTTTTATTCTTTTAAATTTATTGAGATGTGGTTTATGGCCCATAATGTAGTGAGTGGTTCCATGTGAACTTGAGAAGAATGTCTATCCTGTTGTTGTGAGATGAAGTGTTCTATAAATGCCAATTAGATCAAGTTGATTGATGGTGCTTTCAGTTCAACTTTACCCTTACAGATGTTCTGCCCTCTGCACCTGTCAATCACTGAGGAAGGCACTGGAGTTTCTAACCATGACAGTGGATTCATCTGTTTTTTTCTTGCTGTTCTATCAGTTTTTGCTTCATACAGTTTGCTATTCTGTTAGGCACAAACATATTAAAAACGAACTTTGTACAGAACTGACCCCTTTATTCCTATGTAATCATTATCTTTTCATTTCATAATTTTAATTGTCTCTCTTATTTAAATTAATATGCATGCTCTTTAATTGCAGTGGGGTGTAAGCTGAAAACATTTTGAACAAAGAATGCATTTAATACACGTAACCTACCCAATATAATAATTTAACTGTTCTCAGAACACTTAAAGTTGGCCACTGTTGGGCTAGATCTTCTAATACAAAGCTTATTTTTTTAATTAAAAAATTGAACAGCTCATATAATTTAGTAAATACTGTAACAAAGTAAAAAAAAAGGAACCACTGTATATGGGTATGCTCTCACAATCTCTTAAAAGTTGAAAAATCTGAACTGGTGAGTGTCATGACTACTGCTTTCTTATGATTAGTATTACTATAGAATGCTTTTCTCCATCCTTTTAATCTTTCTGTGTGCCAATGTTTAAAGTCAACTTCTGGTAGACAGCATGTAATTGTCTTCTCGAGTCCACTCTGACAGTCTCTGTCTTTTAATTAGTGTATTTAGACCATTCATGTTTAAAGTAATTATCGATATGATTATATTGGTATTCATCTTATTAGTAATTGTATAGTCATTCCTTTTGTTGTTTGTTTCTTTTTGGCTCTCCACATTTTCTGGCTTCCCCAGCTTTCCTTGAACAATTAGTAATTGAATTTTATCTTTTTAGTATATGAATTATACCTATTTTAAAATTTGTTTTTGTGTTTTTTTCAGAGTTTTCAACATATGTGTATAATTATTTACTTATATATGGGTACTATGTTGTGAACATTCTATCTCCGTATGTTGTGCATATATTTGTATGTATGTACTTATCTTTGTACATTGGTACATTGGTTTCATGAACAGTAGGGTTATTTTAGAGTGTTTTCAATTCCTCTGTCTCGTTCTTTATATTTATTCACTTATCCATAAGCTATAGTTATCCAGTATTTTGCCACCATTATAACTTTGAACATACTGTTATCTCTTAAATGAAGTAAGAATAAATATGAGATTTTTGTTTTATCAACTCTGTTTCTGTTCTATTTCTCTGCCCCTTTTGCATGCATCCTGGTGTCATATTATTTTTTCTATTTGAATAACTTCTTTTAACAGTTTTTGTATAGTAAGTCTACTGGTGACAAATTCACTTGGTTTCTGTGTGTCTGGGAAAGTATTTTTTTTAGTATAAAGAATAATTTTCTGGATAGAGAATTTTAGCTTGGTGCTCTTTAACATACAAATATTTTATTTCACCTCTTTCTTGATCACATAATTTCTGAAGAGAATTTTGATGGAATTCTGATCCTACTCCTCTATTGTTTAAGTGCTTGCCTCCTCTTATGATTTCTTATAAGATTTTCTCTTTGTGTCTAATTTTATAGTTTGCATAAGATATATATGTCTTTCATTTTTTTCTGATATTTTTCTTGTTAATGTTCCTCTGAAATCCTAGACTTGTGACTTGATGTCTGTTATTACTTTTAGAACATTATCATCTCTTTCATTTATTATTACTTCTAATTTATTTATTATTATTTATTTTGTTCCTTTTCTTTTTCCTTTTATATCCCTCGTACAGATATGTGTATTACCATTTTTTTTCTTTTTTGAAACAGGGTCTTGCTTTGTTGCTCAGGCTGGTCCTGAACTCACTGTGTAGCCCAGGCGAGCCTAGAACTCACAGCAATCCTTCTGCCCCTGTCTCCTGAGTGATGGGATTCTAGGCGTGAATCACCATGCCCAGCACTGTGATATGTGGTACTGATTGCTGCTGGGCTTGAGTCACCATGCCTGGCATTGTTTTATGTGGTTACCAGGGATCAAACCAAGGACCTTATGCTTTCAAGGCAGGCACCAGAACCCCTGAGCTAAATTTCTGGCCCCTGTAATACCATTTTTTTTCCTGTATAATTCTTTGATATTCTGCTTTTTAAATTTTTTATTTTGAGAAATTTTCAGTTTAGGAAATTTCTGTTGACATTTTTTCAAGTATTCTAATTCTTCAACCATGTTCAGTATAATAATTAATCTATTAAAGACATTTCTCATTCTGTAATGATGATTTTGGTTTCTAGCATTTCCTTTTGACTCTTAACATTTCCACCTTGTATTCTCTTATCTGTTCTTGCATTCTGTCTACTTTTTTCTACTGGAGTCCTTAGCATTTTAATCAGAAGTATTTCAAGTTCCTAGACTGAAGGAAATATCTGCTATATCTGTTTCTGGTTCTGTTATTTTGATTTGTTTCTTCAAACTATATTATTTTGTCTTTTGGTATGATTTATAATTTTTTGTTGAAATCAGATATGATATAGGTCAAAAGAATTGAAGTAAATTGACTTTCAGTCTGACATTTTTATGTTCATTGGGTAGAAGTTAGGGCTACTTTACTGTTCATTGTAGCTAAAATTTCCTTTACTATCTGTGTTTTTGTCTTTGGTTTCCTAAGAGACTCTTTCATAAATAGAATCTTGCCTTGCAGTTCTTTCTAGTGGAATTCTCCATAATTATACAAGATCCCTGTTATTGTGCTGGTAAAGTAGGTGGGAAATCTATATGCCTATGTTGGATCTCAGTCTTTCAGTGGGCGTATGCCCCTGGTCTGTGGTGCTTAAAAATGCATCTCAGCTTTTTTTCTTTTTAATCTTTTTTAGATGAGCTAGTATGTTGGTAAGACAAATTCCAAGAACTGCAATCACTGAAACTAAGAATAATTCTAACTTTTCTAGTCTTATGTGAGACAGAGAGGGCTATAAATTAGGTGATTCCCTTCTCCAGTGGTGGTTAATTTCTATTTAAAGAAAGTTTCCAATGAGGACAAGGCTTGTAATGAGAATGCTGTGCTCTGCATGCATTTTAAGTGTTTAATTTCCCACTCTGTTCTTTCTGAAAGATCAGGAGTGTGCCCCCTGCCCATCTGCGTCCTGAGACCCTTAGCTGCAGTCCTTCTGGTGGGAAAGCTGATGACTGGGATATTCTTCTGGGACTGGGATCCGGAAGTTCTTCTCTCCAGCTAGTCCAAGCTCACGGGGAATTGCCCTACCAGTGTTGCTCCCAGGCTTCAGCAGTAGCTTCTGATCCTGTCAATCTAAAACTCTCTGTGTTCTCTTCTTTCCTCAGTTTTGGGCATGGTAATGTAAGACTTCTATTCTCTGGTATATGTGAGAAGAGTTGTTGATTTTTAAGTTCAGCTCTTTCTTGTTTTGGAAACCAAATGTCTTCTTTTTCTTATTATTTTTCTTTTTGATATCAAGGATCAAAGTCAGCACCTTTTGCTTGCCAAGCAGGCTTGATGCTGCTGACCTACATCTTTGGCTTATCTTTTATTATTTTTATAGCTGCACTATGTTGTATTGTATGTGTGGATAATAATCTTTACCAGTTTATTGGTGACCCATTTGGATGATTTCAGTTTTTGTTTCTATGAATAATCTCAGATAAAAAAATACATAAATATGATGCTTATATCCAAGTCGGTATGTGGGTAAGATAAATTCCCAAAACTGTAATCACTGGGACAAAGAGTAGTTGTAACTTTTATAAACATTGCAGAAGTACTGTCTATATGGGATTGTAGTAATTGACCCTTTGACCAGCAGTGCATGAGGTTTATTTTCTGAAAGACTTAGCAAAATTTTATTTTAATAATACTTCTGGGTTTTGTGATTCTATTGTAAAAGATGTATCTTATTTAAATTTTAATTTGTAGTTCTTTTATTATAATTCTGATTCATATTCCATTTTCTGTTGCTACATAAAAGTAGCACCCGCTTAAAGGTTTAAAACAATACATATTTATTGCCTGTCAGTTTCTGTGTTTCAAGAGTAGAGCTATAACAGGTGTGTTCTGTGTAAAGCTGCAGCACATGTGTTGGTGAGGACTAAATTCTCATCTGGAGATTTGGCTAGGAAAGACTATTTTTAAACTCACCCAGGTTGTTGGCAAGACTTATGTTCTTTGCATTTATAGTACTGAAGGCTCTGGCTTCTTGTTTTCTATTGGCTATCATTCCATGACTACTTTTTTGCAGATGGACCCTGAGGACTCAAACATGCTAAAAACCTCCTCTAACACTAAAGTACACCCCAATTCTGATGATGACTTTTGAGTCTGTCCTTGATTCCTAACTTCATATTTCCTTTGTCAGACCCACTTCCTCTTGCAGAGCCAGCAAAGGGTCTGCTAGTAAGGAGTGTCACATAATGTAATGTGGAGTGTCACATAATGCAATGTAATTATGAAAGTGATGCTTTATAACTTGTGCACATTTTCTTAGAAGCAAGTCACAAATCCCACCGATATTCAAAATATATAGAGATATAAACATTAGGAGGCTGAGATCATAGAGAAAGTCATCTATTTTTTATTTGTTATAGATTTAACATCTTTTTGTATGTGTGAGGCTCATTTTTATTCCATGTTAAGGAAATTCTGTTCTATCATTTGTCCATTCTGTACTGAGGCACTGCTATGCTGTGAATACAGCTAGTGTACTCTAAGGGTCATGTGTTAAAGACTCGATCCTTAGAGTATCACTGAGGCAGGGTGATAGAACTGGGAGGGGGTTAGGCTGAATGGGATGTCCTTAGTCACTGGCAGGTGCCCTTGAAGAG
Source organism: Petromus typicus (assembly GCA_004026965.1). NCBI lineage: Eukaryota > Metazoa > Chordata > Mammalia > Rodentia > Petromuridae > Petromus > Petromus typicus. The sequence continues at coordinate 104,013 of PVIR01000880.1, read as the reverse complement.
GATCTGGGGATGCTACCATTTTTTTGTTATTTTGTTTCCTACTTCGTACTCTACTACATCCTCTTGCCATGAACCACTACCCTTGCCAGAAGGCTAAAGCAAATGGAGCTAACAGAGCTTGTGTGCAATACTGATGGCTGATGGGCATGAATCACCACCTTTGGCTTGTGGTATGTTGTTACTGGGGATCAAACCTGGCATACTGCACTTGCTAGACAGGTGCCAGAACCACTGAGCTAAATCCCTGACCCTAATTTTTCTTATTTTTCTTCATATTTTTTGCTGAGCTCCCTGGTTCATTTTTAAATTAGCAGTCACCCTACTCAGGAGGTGAGGTTCTGCATCTCTGCTTTGTAGCATTTCTCCATGAGTGTGCTTGCCTCACTCATGTTGTTAAATTCATGGTATGCTGTCCTGTCATAGTGTCATAGTTTTTATATGCTCCATAATAACATTTTTCTGGTAAGCTTTCTTTAGGTACTGGTGATTTTTTCTGGTCATCTCTGTATTTCCCCCATAGCATTTTTTTGGTTGTTTTATAATGTTTATTTCTTTCTTAAGTGTTCTACATTGTTATCTGAATTTTCTTTGGCCATCGACTTGCAGGTGGTCACTGTGGGAGTTTGACATAGGCCCTGCCACAAAGAAAGATTATTGCTGTAGAGATATTTCATTTGTATGACTGTTTGTGTGGGTGCACTTTATCCCAAACTAATCCCGCCCTCAGTCTTACACACATTCTTGAAAACAGGAAATACAATGTTTGCACTTTGAGACACTCATGTTCAGAGATAGTATTTTGGTGGCATTTTCTTTGATTTTCCACTGGTGAATATTTTTGCTGTTCTCCAGGCATTTTCTCTTCACAGTATGTCATGTGTCTTCTGATATCAATTTCTTTTTCCTTTACTCTTTTCTTTCTTTTTCTTCTGTTTTCTTTGACACTCTTCTTTCCTTCGTTCCTATTTTGGCCATAGTGGGTCAAAATTTGTACATCACATATGTTAGGCAAGTGCTCCAGTTGTTGCAGCTATTATTTAAGCTTTCCAGTCATATCATTTTCTTTGTTCCACTGAAAGTATAACTTATGGTGAGTTTTCTCAGTCTCCTTGGCTTTTCAAAAATTATTTCCAGGAGGAAAAGAAGAAGGAAGTAATGATTTATGCAGCTTTGTTTATACTGGAATTATTTACCATTTTTTATTATAAAATCGGTGGTTAGAGTATACTTTTGAGAGTTTCAATAACTTGCTGCCTGTTTTGCCTTGAAAAAATGACTGGATATATATAAGCTTACACTTCTTCATCATAATAATGGGAAAATAGTGTTTGCTTCTTCACTGGCAATAAGGATTGATGAGACATATGACAGTATAACAAGATGCTTGACAAGTGGTAATTTATCAGTAAATTGTAATGCATCAAGCAGGTTAATAAAAATACATTTGTACTTTGAATTTGGTAGCACTATTTAAGAAATCTAGGTCTTGGTAGGCTTGTTTTAATGTTCTAATATCTATGATACTGAATCAACAATAGTTGGTCATACATATAATGGAAGAAAAAACATAGCAGATCACTTCTTTGTGTATTTCTTGAGCATAATAGACTTGTAAGTGGTCAGACAGTTAATAAGAGATGGGCTACATGTAGAGCAAACTCCTACATGGTAGAGGAGACACTGTGGGCTGGACAGGAGTGCTTCACCAAAGGATTCGCACAAGGGGTGGTTACCAATAACTACGACAAATGCGGACACGTAATCTTGTTGTACGCTGCCTGCAGAGCTCCAATCAGTAGAGAATATGGGCTTGTGCATGCTGCAAAATCTCATGAGATAATGTGAATGTGCATCAGAAATGTATGGTGTTCCTGCATCACTGAAGTAACTGCACCTATGTCTTTATTGAATTCTGCTGTCACTCTCTTTGCTCATTTAATTTCATAAGTAATTGTTCAATAGCTTTACTCAGAGTGTTTGGTTAATTACACAAGATATACTAATTTATAGTATTCTTTATGTTAAAGCTTAGAAAGAAGACCTTTAACAGCAACTTTATGTGTTATTGTCCTTGTAACTATAACTTAAATTTGAAACCTTGGATTTCTCATAGTTTATGCACCTGTCTTTTTTCTCTTAGTGAAACTACAGTTATCAAATTCTAGGACAGTTTCATATCCTGTCTGAATCCCTTACAGCTCCCATTCAGGAACAAACTCTGAAATTACAGTGCTAAAGATGAGCAGGCATTTAAGAGCATAAGAAAAAGGTAAGATTCCAGGAAACTTACTTACACACAGATTTGTTTGTTCCTTTTACTATGGAAAACAAACATATCTTCAATTAGTCTAGAAATAAGGGGAATTTTTATTACCTTCATGGTCCTGGTGGGTCCTTCTATGCACACCTCAGGCTGTTAATTGCTCCTGCTGCTTACTTAGTAATGTTGCACGGATTATCACAGGAGAAAATGATGAGAAGTAAAATCAAAGCACTTTCCTTTAATCATGGAATCATACTCATCAGCATGTAAGAGAGAGCTTTCTGTTACTATCCTATACCACACGCATTGGGTAATTTAACCAAATGATGGAGACCACCTTCTCCAGCAAGTTGTAAAGGACATGCAATAACTGAATTTTCTGTGATATTTGTATTTTGTTAGCCTATTATAGATTTTCTTTTGTATCCCAGAATATGCTTATCTGAATGCAAACAGTGCCATAAACTGTTATAATTGTTCATTATACTTTTTATTATTTATTGTGTGTTTCTGTAAAAGAGCACATTCTGAAAATAGCTTCAGATTTAATTTAAAAACTCAATTGATGGATAAACTCACAGGAAATTCATTGCTTTGCCCCTCAATTATTAATTGCCCCATTAATTACTGTGATGTTTTTGTTATCAGGTCTGACTTGGGCTCATACTATGTGTCTTATTCAATGCAGGAATAGATTCTTTTTTAAAAAATAAGGCTTATGTTTGCAGTACATTTTTGTTTCTCTTATTCAGTGAAGGAAAACATAAGTGAATGACTGATAATAGTTGTGTGGTTTTCTGAAGGATCAGAATCTTTTTTTTTTTCCCCAGCCTTATTTATTTATTTATTTATTTATTTTTTAATTATCTTTATTGGTACATTAAATATACACATCATGATTGCACTCCATAATGGGGATTTGTACCAGTATAAGACACAACTTAATTCTCATTTTTTCCCATAGCCCCACCCACCCTACCACTCCCCCATATATATAAAATTTGTTTCCTTACTTTTTTGTTACAATCTCAACATTGTCCCCTTTCATCTTATTATACATTGAGCATTTTCTATTTCACAATATATAATCTTACCCCTGGTGTGAAGAAACAGAACAGCATCTTGGGCTGTGAGTCAGATGAGTTCTAAGGCTATGAGATGCTGGTGCTGTGAGCATTCCCAATTTTAGCATTTTTTGATGCAAAGAACAAATAGCAAATCTCAGGTGATCAAAAATGTTTGGATTGGGGGCTGCCAGTTATCTCTTTATTAGGGAATTGTAGTTTGTGGCCCAGGAAAGCATGTCCTTTTATTTATATGATGGATTTGGAGTTCTGGGATATGTGTATTTAATTTTTAACAAGTGGTCTGATCAGAAAAGGCCTTCTCATTATGTTAAAAACAACACCTGTTTTGCTCTGGAAGGGCACAAAGGTACAGATGGACCATGTGGTTAATTCTGTTAAGTGGTCAAATCATATTCAGTGGTGTGTTCTGAAGACAACCAGTTTAAATGTAGATACTGACATCCATTTAAAAAGGAGGGGTGAGGGTGGTAAGAAAAGACTTCTTTGCTAATTAAATCTGCTTAATATGGTTTAAAAGCATTAAAGATAATAAAATAACAACACTGTTTCCACAGAGTGACTCTCTTGCTCAACAAACACCAAAGCATCGTTCAATTTTCCAGATGCAGGGACTAGTTTTAAAAAAATGGCTTCATGTTACACTGGAAAGCTCCCAAACAAATAATGTCTTTTTATTGGAAGCAAATGAAAAAAAAGGATTTGTGGGGGAGTAGGAGCTACGTAATTATATTAAAACATAAACTCAGCAGTTCAGATAGGGATCCGTGGGAGGAATACTTTCCCTCGCTCTGTGGGGAGATGAGTTCCGATTAAAACCGCTTGATACAATTGCTTTATTCATGAGTGAAGGATAGTGGAGGAAAACACCGATCCCCAACCATTGGATTCACCCAGGACTGTATTTAAACTAGCTTTGTCACATGGGGAAGACTCAATGTACTTCAGCTGTTTGTAAGAGGAGATAGGAAAAATAGTTTGTAACAACTCAGTCTGGAAACCTTGCGTTAGAATTATAACTCCATTTTCTCTCCATTGTGTGATTGTCAATAACTTACCACATTTTCCTGTTTTTCAAAAATTTCATTTATTTTTTTAATCTTTAAGGGATATTAAAAGTTACTAACCTGGTTGTGGTGTGAATCAATAATCCCAGCTTTTAAGGAGGCCAAAGCAGGAAGATCTCAAATTTGAGGCCAGTGCAGGAATTTTAGTGAGACTCTGTCTCCATGCAAAACATTAGAGGCTGGGGATGTAGCAAGGCCCTGGGTTTGATTTCCAGTACCACAAAAACAAATATAAACCATAAAAACAAACAAACAAACAAAAAGCACACATATAAACCAAAAATCAAACCAAGCGAACAAACAATAAAACCAACCGATATCTGTATCAAAGACTTTAAGGAAGATTCAGAATATCAAGATGTACAAAACAGCAAATTGCTGACATGAGGTTAAGATATAAGATGTTCCTCACTATCTTTGAGGTCTGGTTCCAAGACACCCACATGTACCTAATTTGCTGATATCCAGGTCTCTTATATGAAATGGCCTAATACTATAATTGTGTATAATCTTCTCATATCACTTCATACACTTTAAATCATCTCTAGATTACTTACAAAGCCAAATACAAGGTAAGCATTGCTTACATAGCTATTATACTAGCTATTTTAAGGGATACTGACAAGAAAGTAGCCGGAATAGGTTCACTTGGATATAATTCTTTTTTCAAAGGTAGTTTTGATTTGCAAATAGGTGAATCTGTGGATAAAGAAGATGTGCATATGGACAGCCTGCTTCACATTGCCAAAAGCAATAATTTCCATAACAGTAATACTTAGCTAACAGTTTAAACCTCAGGCCTTTCTTTGTTTAAAATGACTGGCTCAGTCAGTGCTTACATGAAAAGGTGCGAGGCATCCTTGGCCTTTAGAGAAATGTAATTCAAAACAATGCTGAGATTCTATCTTACTCCTGGAAGAATGGGCAATATCAGTACTGTGAATTCAAAAAACAACAACTGGCACTGACATTGTTGGCAAAAAGGAACTGTTCTAGGTTGTTGGGGTAATTGTAAGCTCCTACAACCATTATGGAAATCAGCATGCCAAACTTCATAAAACTAGAAACAAATTATATTTGACCCAGTAATATCTCTCCTAGATGCATGGTTGAAAGGGTTAAAGACAGCACACTGCAGTTGTAAATGCATAATCATGTTTATAGCAACACGATTCACAGTAGCTATGCCCTGGATCGCCTGCAATATTCACCTATGGATAAATGGACAAACATAATGTGGTATATGTACACACAATGGAATACTACTTCACCATAAAAAGGATAGACTTCAGTCATTCTTAGGAAAATAGATATACCTGGAGACCATAATGCTAAATGAAATGAATGGCATGGAAGTTTAAATACCACATGGTTTCTCTTACATGAAAAATGAGAAGTATAAATAATTTAAGAGCAGAATGACAATAGATGAGAAGAAATAGGGAGACAGACTGTGGAGATGGGATGGACTCTGAAAATGGGAGAAACCAGAGGAAGGAGAATGGAAGAGGTCAGAGTATTAGATTCAATATGTACATATCTGTAATGGAGGCATTTATTATGTACTGTAAGCATATAAAAAAGGACAGATGAAAATAAAGTGGCTAACATCTCTAACCAGTTTTCTCTGTAGTTTTGCTATTTATTCCACCAATCTAGTCTTTCAACTACTTTCTTCACTGAATCTTCCAAGTAGGACCCAGATCAAGGAATTTGTATTGAAAATTTGAGTATATTTTTGTGTTATTTATTTATTTGTTCATTCAAAAAATAATAGTTGAAAGCCTACGGTGCAGCAGACCTTATTAGGATCCAGGAATACATGTAATAGAGGAATTATTCTTCTGCATAATTTCCAACCTAATAGGAAATAAATGCAATTAGCCAGAATAACTGAACTTATTTCTAGGCACTAGAGAGGGCTGTGAGGTTTGAGGAGGCTTTGTGGAAGAAACAGAATCCAGACTGAGAACTGCTGGACAAGAAAGAGTCAGTCAGATGTGCGGGAATCAGAAGTAGGTAGAACAGGAATCAGAAGTAGGTAGTAGAACAAGAACAGTTCCAGAAAAGAAGGAAAGGACTAGGGTAGTGCCAGGGCAGCCAAGTGGCCAAGTGCAGACTTCCCAGCAAGACGGATAGGGGCTATGAGAAGAGGACTGGCTAGAGGCAGGAGATGAGAGAAATCCCTAATATTTCAGTAGAGACATTGTTTTACATGTTTTCATGCTATTTAAAAATAGTTCCTCTGTTTCAACCTTAGAGCAGGTCTAGGAGCACATAGATGGGCAGACCCCTATCCTTTTGGTAGGTAAAGAATCAGTCTCATTGGCATTTTCTCTCAGGTCTCATGCCAAGTTCCATTTGAGGAAGCAGCTTGTGACAGAAAATATTTCTCCTTTTGTCTTTCCCTCTTTCTTCACATTTAATTGATGGGATGTTGGTTCTGAGGTATTGTTCAAGGAAAACAATTTATAGTTTAAAATTCTTTTTTTTAAAATTTAAATCTTTATTGGTATGTTATGAATACATGTCATCGCATTCAGCATTGAGAGTTTGTACTAGAATATGACATGACTTGATTCTCATATAGTTTAAAATTCTTTAGAAACACGACAGAATATTTGCTCCTACAACTCTCAAACAACTTGGTCTCATGAAACTCAAAGCCCTTGATGTTCTCTCTCCCGCCTAAGAAACTGCAGAATTTTTCTTCGCTACCCCCTCAAATTCTCCTCCATTGCCACAAGGAAATAGTTACAATGAATGGGAATTTGAAAAAGGTCCAAGTGCACCAGTGCCTCAGATATAGGCATCCAGAGGGCTCCAAAGCCCAGACAGCAAATAGTATCGTATTTAATTAGAGAATAGTTCACAGCCCAAGGTGATCCCCCACAGAAACCTGGGAAAATATACATTAAAAACAGAATCCTGTCCAGGCTGGAATTCTTACAGTCAATAGAATAGTCTGTATTTTGCTCAACTTCTGAATGAGTTTGTTTTCTTTTCTTTCTTCTTTCTTTGCTTTTCCCTCCCTTCCACCCTCCCTCTCCCCCTCCCTCCTTCCTTTTCGTCCCTCCCTCCCTCCCTCTCTCTCGTCTGTCTGTCTCTCTCATCCTACTACTGAGATAGAAGTGATGGATTCATAAATAAAAGTCAAATTCTGACCATCAAGCATGCAGAAGTGAATAGTAAATAATTGGTAAAGGAGTCAATTTTTTTTTCTTATAATGAGAACTTTCTAGTGTAGGAGAATGACATATTCTAGGAAACAAAGCTGTCCTTTCTTAACAGATAAATAGGATGGGATTGTAAGTAATTTTCATTCATTTTTACATCGGAATAATTTTAGAAATAGAAAAGAGCTGCAAAACTATACTGTGTAGCCTCTTCTGCTAAAAGCTTATGTAAACCAGGATTTAGCTTTGCAGTTCCTAAGGTATAGAACTTTTGGATTTGACTGGTCTTTCTAGCAATGCTTCTTTTCTGTTCCATGTTTCCACATTGCATTTTGATCATTTCTCTGTTTTTCCTTGTCTTTTATAACCTTGACATACTTGAAGCATATTTTCCAGTTATTTGGTAAAATGCCCTAGAGTTTGAGTTTTTCTCATGTTTTTCCTGATTATGTTGAGACTGAGCATTGTTGGGAAGGCTAAGAACATAGGCACCACGCCCTGGGTGGTGCATGACTTCAGGATGGGTTACTGGTGAGTTAACTTGATCACTTGGCTAACACTGATCACTTGGCTGTCTGCCTGGACTCTCAACTGTGTACTTACTATGTTTTTCCTCTTTGAAACTGTTCCATATCTTTAGGAAAATACTTTGAGATTGTGAAGATATCTTGTTTCTGCTGAAGTTTCACTTCACAATTTAATTATCCACTGGTAAATGTTGCATGTAACAATTATTATAATGGTTTTCAAAGGATGATTTTCCTCTTGCTCTTACTCCTTATCTATTTATTAACTGGAATTCTTCTACAAAGGAGAGTTGTTATTTCTCTTCCATTTCTTTGTTTATTTCATAGTGGCACATTTCCTTTTTATTTCGATTGTGGCTATTTACCTTGTTACTGAATGATTCCAATTTTGGCCTCTAGTACTCCTTTCACATTGACTCCTGCCTTCATGGAAAAAAAAAAATTCTTTAAACACCTGTGTTTTGATACCAGAATGTTTATTGTATACCACTGTAGGCTTATTGTGTATTGTTTCCTGTTCCAGCTAGGTAATCAACCCACTTTTCCAAGAAGCCTACTTCCTCTTACTGGAGATTACAATTGAGTAAACAAGTTCTGGACACTACCTGGAGCCATTATTGCTATGGAAATACCATTGCATTTTAGGTCCTTAATACATAGGGCTAGAAAATATATGTGTATGTGCCAAATCATAGCACATACACATCTGGATAGCCTTTTCTTCTTTTTCATCTGCATCCATTGACCTTTCTGTTGTTTCTGTCATCTGTCCATTTATTCATTTGATAATGTTACCTCTGACTTCAACTCAGCTTCATAAGATTTGCTCTAAGAGTTCTCCTTCATTTTTAGCTACTTTCTCAGATCATGAAAAATTTGCCCCCCATTTTGGACACATATATTTCCTTTGTATTCAACAGTTTCAGGATTCCTAATCTAAGCTTGTGTTCAACAGCTTTACTAGACTGAGTATGGTATTTGTATCTTGCACATTTTCTTCTGTCTTTTGGCTAACAGTACACATTTAGAACACTATTTTCTATAGTTACTTAAGTCAGTTATATTTGTCCAAATTCCTTTCAGCTTGGTTATGTGATTCACTTGTAATTAATTTAAATTTATTTGCCACAGACATTTATTTTATCTTGTGTATCTTGTCCTGGTTTGGGTTTTTTGTTTGTTTTGATTTTAATTTACATAAACTGTGGTAGTTTACTGTTTAACTTTCTAAGTAACCACCAAACTGCTCCAGAATGGCTTTGGTATTTTATATTCCCTTCAGCAGGGTGTGTGTGAGTTCCAGTTACTCCACTTTCTTGTCTGAGCTTTGTGTTGTCATTTGATTAAAAATCATTCTAACAGGAGTGGTGACACCTGATTTCATTGTGGTTTAGGTTTGTACTTCTGATTAATAATTTGAGGCATCTTTCAAAATACTTGTTTCCCATCCATATACTTTCTTTGAAATGAGTCTATTCTCTTAAGAGTTTCTTTCAGGTATCCAGAGTTTATAATTTTGATTAAGTCCAACATACTTTTCTTTTTTGAACTATACTTTGGTGGTTGTATCTAAAACTTTATTACCTAGCCCAAACATGTAGCATTTTGTTCTGTGTTCTGCATGTACTCCAGTTTTAAATTCTAAATTTAGGAATATGTTCTTTTTTGAGTTAAGAATTGAGGTGTAGGTTAAAGTTCCCTGCATGGCATCATGAGGCCACAGAGATTCCCTTCATCTAATTGGATTTGCACTTTTGTCAAAAATTAGTTGACAGTTTGTGAGGGTTTATTTCTGGATTTTCTTTTGTGTTCTGTCAAGATCATAGAGCCTTGAGTACTGAAACCTTATGCTGTGATGTATCATTTGGCCAGTAGTACATAGTCTTGATCACAGAAGCTTTTTTTTTTTTAGGTACTGGAGGTTAAACCTGGGGTCTTTGCTGAACTATATGAGCAGCCCTTTAAAACATTTTTTTTTTTTTTTTTTAGACAGAGGCTTACTAGGTTATTGATGCTGGGATAGAATTTGTGGTCCTCCTGTCTCAGCCTCCCACCAAGCCCAGATTACAGTTTATGTCTTGAAAATCAGTATGTGATCTCTCAAACTTTAGTCCTCTTTTGAAAAACTGTTTTAGCTATTATAACATTTGCTTTCTTACATGAATTTAGAATGAGGATCATATATATGTTATATACATGCATCACATATCTATTTATCTGAGTAAATTTAGATTAGAATGCTTTGAATCTGAAGATTACGTTGAGAACTAGCATTATAACATTATTCTATTTTTCCAATCAAAAACATTTATAATATTTCTTCCTTAATCCGTTGGTAAAAATTATTAGTCCAGTTATGTGGGACAATAGTATTTTTGCTCTGAAGTTTCTAAAGTAGAAGGGAAATGTTTCAAATTGATATGGTACTTTTCAGATTGAATGCTAGTAATTGATCTGTTTAAAATCAATCCATTTCAAGCTGAAAGACCTGGACTTAGTCTGCAGAGACTGTGTACATTTAGTATGATTGCTGCTGGCAAGGTTAAAATCTATCATCCTGGAAGCTGTTTCTGTTCATTCTTTGAGTTCTTCTGTTCCCCTCCTACTTTACTGTCATAATTCAGCATCTTGTAATTACTTTTGTAATTACTTGTAATTTACTGCCCCTAATGACTTATTTTAACACTTTCTTAATGTAATTTTAGTAGATGTCCTACATAGGTTCAACAATACATCATTCTCTTAGTTTCAAGACTCTTAGTTTTAAGTTGAACATTGCCACGAGTGTCTATAGTACTAGCTACCCAGAAAGCTGAGATAGGGAGATGGTAAGTTCTAGGCCAGCCTGGGTAACATAGGGAGATCCCATCTTGAAGAAACATAAAGTCATAGTTCCAAATAGTATTATATACTGTTTGTATATCATGTGTATCATTCATTATAAAATTACTTTATAATAATAAATTGTCAATATTTCTCCTTTTTATATTCCATACTATTTCTGTGATACATTATACTTTTACATAGTCTATAAATATACGATGTGGTTCTACTATTTATCTCTAGTCAGTTAACTTGAAGAGTAATCAAACATGAGAAAAATTTCAATTTTACCTTCCTTTGTTCTATTTTAAGCATTCATAGTTTCATTGCGTAGGCCATGTTCAGTCTAGTGCATTTTCTGCTTAAAGCAAATCTTTTAACATTTCAGGGATACAGGTATGCTCTAATAAAATGTCCCATTTCTTTGTTTTCTAGAGGAAGTTCTTATTTCTCCATCATTTTTGAAAAATATTTCCTGTAGACATAACATTTTGGGAAAAGTGTTCTTTTTCTGTCAGAACTTTATGGTGCTTTAAGATATCACTCTATTTTCTTTTTTCCAGCTTGATTTAAGATAAAATGTGTGCTATAATTTTTATCTTTATTATTTGTATGTAAAGTCCCATTATATTTTCTGTCTTCAAGATTTTCTCTTTCTCTTTTGTGTATATCAATTTAAATATGAAATACCTGGATGAGCTTTCTTTTTTAAACATTTTCCATCCATTATTAATTTAAAAGTCTTCTGTCCCATTTTCTATTTCTTTTCTAGGATTCTAATTGTGTGTATGTTAAGATAATTCATATTGTCACATATGAACTGTGGCTTTTATTTGTAAGATTATAAATTAATTCTTCTATAAAGTTTATGTCTCTACTGAAATTATCTATGATCTTGAACATTTTACACCTTTTCCTTTAGATCTTCTTTCATATTAATCGTTGTTATTTTAAATTATTTGTCAGACGTCTAACATCTCTCTTTTATATGACTCTAGTTTTGACCATTACTCTATTACTTCTGAGAGGTTTTGGGGGCTTTTTTAATGCTTTATAATTAATATTCTGTAATTGGGACATCTTCTGTAATGCACTTGAGACTAGACTGAGTTGATCTTATACTTGCAATGAACCTGCTTTTTCTTGGGCTACAGTTTAATCATGGAAGTCTGAAGAAAATTAGGGTTTGGGCTGGGTTGTATAGTTTTTGTAAGTATTGTTTGCATTATTACATCACAGGTTCACTTTGTTCTCAGTTTAATGTTTGCTGAATAAATGAGAGTAAGTACAAAATAATTGGCATCAAAAAAATTTCCATGTTGAGCAAAGACATGGTCATTTATCTTCAAAATACTTAACTTTTAAAGGAGTAGTGAAAGTGTTTTAAAAGATGAAAGATAGATCACATTTAAACTTTGACATTTAAAATATTAATATTTCCAGAGATTTTTATGTTCTTCAATCAATTCAATGATACCTTGTAATTTAAGCCTACCAAGCCAAACACTCAGTAAGTTACAATATATGGCCTGATTTTCTTTCTATTTCTTCTTCTCTTAAAGATGGGCTGAATCAAATATTTATCTTCCAACTATTTTTTAAAGTCTGAATCTCTTTTTTTGGAGAAAATTGTGATTATTCATCAGTACCTATTAATTTTTACAAAATACACCATATGATGATCATATCCATTCCCTGTGTCTTAGTTACTTTTCTTTTCTTAATTTATTTGTCTTGATGAGACAAAATACCCAACACCCAAAGTTAAAGAAGGAAAGGTTTATTTATCTCATTGTTTGTAGTGATTTGAGTTCATAATTGGCTGGCGCCAACACAGGATAGCATGGCAAACAGGCATCTTAGAAGAGAAACAGTTTGTGGTGGGCAGAAGGTAGCAAAGCAATAAGGGCTGACCACAAATCTTTCTATGCCTTATATCTTATCCAGCCAGGTTAGTTAGTCAAGTAGCACTCATATCCTTAGTCCTCATGCCCTTGATTCTAGCACTGTCTCATGAATCAATCCCAGGTCACTCATTCTTGATCCAGCCACCTTTGAAAAGGCCCCAGCTCTGACTGCATGAGGCTTCATGGAAATATCTAGACATAAACCTTACCACCCCCTTTTAGCCTCTTGCGCATTTTCCTTTCCCTATTGTTAACTTCTTGCCAATGTTGTCTAATAATAAGTGTCTCTTCTACTTTCATGTCATGAGTTTTAGAGTCCTCATACTGAGAACATATTTGGCTTTCTGAATCTAGCTTATTTCACTTTATAGGACCATCTCCACTTACATCTAGTTTTCTACAAATGACAAAATTTTGTTCTCTGCGGTTGAATAATATTCTATTGTGTGTATGTGGTACACTTTACTTACATATTCATCTTTTGATGGACACCTAGGTTAGATCCCCATTTTCTTTTTGTGAATTGAGTGATAATGAACATGGATATACAAGTATTCCTATCGAATGCTGACTTTCTTCTTTCAGCTATATTAAGTATATACCAAGGAGTGGTATAGCTGGACCAAATGGTAGCTCTAGTTTTAAATGTTGAAGGAAGGTGGTACTGTGGGGAGAAAGCAACTCTTCTCCACTGTTGGTGGGATCTAGACTGGTGCAACCACTGTGGAAATCAGTGTAGAGTTTCCTAAAAAAACTAAGGCTAGAGGTTCTATTTGACCCTACTTTATTGGCAGGTATATTCATGCAAGAATTAAAAGCATCATATCACAGTGACATATTTTTACCCATGTTTATAGCAGCATAGTTTGTTATGGCTAAATCTTGGAAATAGCCCCAAAGCCCATCAATTGGTTTGTGGATAAATAATAATGATATGGAGTACATATCTATAAGGAAAGAAAACGAGCCATACTGATAAGTAAAATAAATAGGACACAGATATATAAATACTGTGTCATTTCTCTAGTGTGAGAAACTGAAGGTATAAATGAGGCCCAAAATGTTTGATACGTATTGTGAAATATGAAGAAAATGTTCAAAGGGGAAAAGGAACTGGGTGGAGGCAGGGGGAAACAAAGAAGGAAAAAAAAACATTTGATGATAAAAAAGAATAAAAATATAAACAAAACTTAAGTATATAGGTGGGTGAGGGAGTTGAAGGGAGGGCAGGGGAATTGGAAAAAAAATAAGAATCTAGATATATCATGCACAAGTATTAATTCTCAATAATGAATGTGATTATAATGTATACCTAAATGTACCAATAATCTCAACAAAAGAAAATGTGCTCAAGGAGTCCCCATACTCATTACCGTAGTAGTACTGATATACATTTCCCTCAGCCATATAAAAGTGTTGTCTCCCACACCTCCACATCCTTGCCAGCATTATTTGTATTTTATGTTATTAACAACCATTCTGAATGAGATGAGATGGAATGTCAGTGTAGTTTTTAATTTGTTTGCCTAGTGACTAAAAATATTGATTATTTTTCACATATTTATTGGCTATTTTTACTACTTTGGGAAGTACATATTCAGCTTGTTTGCTCATTTATTGGTTGAGATATATGATTTGGTGGTGTTAAGTGTTTTGAACTTTTATTCTATATACCTATCTCCAGTTGGAAGAATAGCTGACAAAGATTTTCTTCAATTTTCTAGGTTCTCCAGGCATTCTGTTGTTTTTTTCCTGCTGTACAGAAACTTTTTAATATGATGAAGTTTCACTTGCTATTCTTGCTCTTATTTCCAAGACTTTTGGAGTCCTACTCAGGAAGTCTTTGGGCCTGTGGCTTCAAGTGTTTTGTCTGGGTTTTCTTGTAGAAGTTTCGGAGTTTCAAATGTTGTACTTAGATCTTTTCTACGTCTGAAATTGATCTTTGCATGAGATAAAAAATAACTAGTTTTCATCTCTACTTATGGAATCCAGTTTTCATAGTACCACTGGTTAAAAGAGGTCATCTGTTTTCCAACATAGATTTTTGTGAAGAATTCAGTGTCTGTAGTTATGTGGTTTTGTTTCTATGTCTTCTGTTCTACTCCACTATGTGTTTATGTGTCACTTTTTTGAGCAAGAATCATGCTGTTTTTGTTACTATCGTTTTGTTGTGTGCTTTGAAATTAGGTATCATGATGCTTCCAGTCTTTCTCATTTTCTTTGGGAATTGCTTTGGCTGTTCTGGGTCTTTTGTGTTTCCATATGAGTTTGTGGATTATTGTTTCTAATTCTGTGAAAAATATCTTTGAAATTTTGATGGCAATTGCATCTAATTGGTAGATTACATTTAGTAGTATAGCCATTTTATCAATAATTCCACCAATTCATAAAATATGGGAAGTCTTTGTATCTTTTAGTATCTTCTTCAATTTCTTTTTTAATATTTTGTAATTTTCACTGTAAAGGCCTTTCACTTCTTGGTTAGATAGACTCCTACATATTTTTTTGAATAGAGTTACTTTCCTGATTTTTTCTCACCTCATTCATTATTGATGTTCAGGAAAGCTATTGATGAAAATACTTGATGTTTTAAACCAGTTTTCTCTCTTCTATCTCAAACAAATTTGCACATACTTATATAAGATAATTTCTTTATATTGTAGGTCCTTATGAATTCCTATCTGTGGGTGAATAAATACTTTTATTAGTGCCAGTAGAAAAGCTCACGTGGACACCTCTCTCTCTTTCTCTCTCCTGGTCTCCTCTCCTCCTTCTCCTCCTCCTCCTTTTTCTTCACTTTCTCTCTCTAGATTTGTTTGCTTTGGTTTTGCATAGCTAGCGTAATTTCTTGTATAAATGAAATGATTCCATTGTTGAATTTCTTATGTTTTTACAGGGAAGAAAAAAGACTGTGCTGCAGGTTTTTTTTTTTTTCATAGTTGTAAAGACTTAAACTTAATATGTCCAGTTAATCTGGCTGGCACACAACCTAATATAAAATATGAAACTGGGATAGTTCTGTGTTAACTGCAGTGATCCTCTGTAGAAACACAAAATCATAGAATTGAGGAGTGAAGGAAATGTATGACACCACGTTCTATTACAACCGACAGCAGGGATAATAGAGATAAAGATAAAATTTTGCTACTCATTCATGTTTGTTCTCTACAAAGTTAATATGATCTTTGGATAAGTGCAAGTCCTGTTTTTGAATTCTCTGAGATATTGCATATCCATCTGATATTTTTGTTGCCTATAATCAGGAAACCAAGAGAGATATATTTTATGTATTTTAAAAGATCAATCACAAATATTGTTCATATTATATTAGTAGTAAGAAATTGCCTGTGATGTCCCATGTGAATGATCATGAACATAGCGATGGATTAGCAAAGTTGAAAAATTCAGAACTGATCAAATCATGAGATTTGAGATCCCTTTATATTTCTACCAAGTACTTATTCATCCTTTGAGTGCATACTTCCTTTGACAGAGCATCTCATGTCTTCCTCAGTAAACTCCAGTTATTAGTAAGCTTAAGCCCATATGTAACTGAAGTACATCTCCCTGTAATTTCTGTCTATTGGTTTTACTGTCTATTTTTGCACCATTGGTTTTGCTGTCTATTTTTGAAGTGCTTATGGAATATGGTGGAACTTCCTCTCTGGTTTTAGAAAAACATTGTCGTACCATGAGAAGCAGTCTATGCTTTATTTTACAGAGAATTTTGTTTGATGATTTGGTCTAATTAATATTCTAGAAGCAGAAATGAAAGAGATAATTTTTGGATTAAGTCCAGCGAAGAGGAACATTTGGAGCTGGTCCATTGGGAGAGCTTATAGATGAGGAAAGCACAGAGTAGGTGCCCTTTAACCTCTCTAAACATCACTGAATACTAGTCTTACCCAAAGGAGCAGTAGATTCTAAGAAAGGAAATTCATCTCTATGAAAACGCGAAGTGATCCATAGTATAAGGAATAATAAACTTATTTTCTGGACACAGCAAGAATTTATAGATGGAACAGCATAATATTTAAGAAACTAGATTTCAAAAAGACACTGTCTTGGACTGAATTAACTCTGGCCTCTTACTTGGTTTTAATATCTGTAAGCACTATCTTCTTCACCTGTAAATGGAAAAAATGGATAACGCCTACATTATAAGGTTATTGTTAGAATTATATGTGATAAACAAGAAAATGGTCAGTAACAACATTGTTTCAATTTAGACCTTATATGATCAGTTTAGAAGTGCATTATTGGTTCATTTTATGGGCAATATAACTCAAATATTTTAATATTAAAATTTATCTAAGTTGCTTAAGGAAGCCACAGCTTGTCATTGTTTCCAGAGTACTGTCCTATGCTCTAACACTGTTTGGATATATCTGAGTGTAATTCCTTCTTTGTCTCATTTTCATCAGCAGTGCCTATCACTCACTCCTTTATACTTTGGGTGTCTAGTGATGGTTAGGCCAATAGGTCAAAGACTTGGTCCTCAGTTTGACATCACCAGGAGGTGATGAAAATCCAGAGGGCTCTGGTGGGAAAACTTCAGGGCCCTGGAGGATGATGTCAAAGGGGCTTGTAGGACTCTGGTCTTATTCTCTTTGTCTCTATGGTTTCCTAGTCGTAAAATCAGTGATTTTATTCTGAAACATGTTCTCTCCAGTGATATCCTTTCTTATGCAAAGTAACAGAATTAGTGAGAAATTATAACTTCAAAACCTATGAACCAAAATAAACATTTTCTCTTTTTAAGTTCATTGTGTCAGATATTTATTATAGTGATGGAAGACTAAATCAAACTTTAAATTAATAAATTTAAACTGCATTCTTAATATTAATCAAGATAACAACCTATTTGAAGTATTACAGCTATTTTTGCCATTTTTGGTGCAGTACAGCAAAAGTAGAAGGCAAAATTGTTTTCTAATCTATGAAATAGAAACACTAATATAATTTACCATAAGGAACTTTTTAAAGGTATAAATGAATATAAAACATTTGGAAGCATGTTGACTAATACATAACCTCTCAATAAAACTTAGCTTTCATTATTATCAACCAATATTAAACTCTAATTTAAGAAATACTTCCATTCTGGTTTCTCTTAGCCACTGAACCATAGTAAACTCTTACTACAGAAAATTTTCTCTTGCTAGAGGTAAGTGTTAAAAGTTAAGAGAAACACATAAAGGTTGGGGGTTTGGTTTATGCTCAAGTTTGTTTATGAAAATGGTAGTTTTTCTCTGTTCTCTATGAAACCGATCATGCCCCACGATGCTCAACTCACTTTCAAAATCTTCTGAACTAAATCTTTCTATACAAACCCCAGGGGAGCACTATTATTTAGCCATCCAGTATTGCACACATATTGTGGATTTTAGTTCCAACTAAATTGATCCTCTGCTTGACCAAAGAAATGCTGGCTGTTGCCAGTGAGTCCAGCACCGGGGCACTTGCACATGCCCATTCTCACTGGTGCTTGAGAAGTTTCTCCCCCATCATCCTTGTTCTTCATTCAGTTATCTGATGGCCGATCCATCCATCCATTTTAAATGTTCCCTCCTTTGTGAACATATACAATTCTTGAGCCTCGTTTAAAAACAATAATGGTGCTCCACAGAATGGAAAAACAAAAGGAAGGGAAAATGGATCTGATTTACTAGACTATCTCTTAACCAATGAGAAGATAAACCTGATCCTGGGAATTCACATGCTCTGGTACAAGAGCCAGAGTGGATTCGCAGGGGGCTCATATTTTAAAGCCAGATTCTTGAGAAAAATAATTTTGTTGAAATATAGTGCTCTGTTCTGACATTGTGGCCATCCAAAGCCACAGGCTTGTTACAAAAATGTTCTTGGAATTTTGTCTGCGTAGTAGACACTAGAACACTTCTAAAAAAAATTTTTTTTTAATGCTAGTAATTGGGAGGCAGCTTTGGCGTTGTAGGACTGAACTGTTGGATATAGAAATAAATTGGGCTCTTTTACAAAGCTTAGTTTGCTATATATGCACCTTTTAACTCTTTGTCACTGGACATGCAGAGGGAGGAGCATGTAGTCAGGAGGTTGTAACCACTCTGTAGCTTCAGTCACTTTCTTAGCGAAACCTGAGCCCACTCTATGTGATTCTGCCTCATAGGCAGAGACCAGCTTCAAAGAGTTAAAGGTAAGCAGGTCCTTAGGAAGCAAATTGAGGCTGTTTTGAGGAACATCTTTGTCTCCAGGTTTTTCTTTGCCTTAGAAGACCACTCTTTCCACAAATATGGTGGACCAGAAATACCTGGGGAATTACAGTCCCAGACTCTTGTAGCCCTTAGCCAACCATTTACAGAAATGTATACTTAAGTATTCCAGTGTTCTCACCATGAACCCTAACCTTTTCACTTAAATGCATTCTGAGGCATATATTTTACACTGGCTCCCAGAGTACCAGCAGATTAAATTCCACTGTGCATTGATGAGACTTGCTTAATAGTCCCCCTAGGATGGAATTCGCCCTTTCTCCATCTCACTTCTCCATTATGCCACTCAGGTTTTATAGACTGTGCCCCAGATATCAACTTCTAATCTCAGGCCTTGCTTCTAGGACAGTCTGAAGATTCCCTTATCCCATGTTTTTCCAACATAAGGTCTCCTAAAGCTCTGTTAGCTGTTCCTCTCTGCCAATTGGTAGATTTATTGAGATCACTGTCAATGGCTTTGTCACTCAGCTTTCTTGGATTTTAACACAGTCATAGTATGTAGTAAGATGCAGTACTTATTTGTGGCAGATAATTAAACTGAGCTTGTAAGGCGTTGCCAGTTGGTTCCTCCAGAGCTTCAAGGAAGAGTCATTGGCTCCTGACTCCTCTGCTGTTCTTGCGCAGCAACATCACCCGCCTCTTCTGTGAGTCTTTCTCTGCTTGTGCTTACCTAGCAGGCCTCCCGCAACCCCTAGTCTCAACCACTGTGGAGAGGGCAAGTTAAACTCAACTTTCTGATTAATGTCTTGCTTCCATTTGACCAAAAGCATTTGTTCAGGGATCCAAACTGGGCAAATGAGATTTATATGAGCATTTGTGATAGATATACTCGGAAAAAAACATGGTTTGTTCTCTTTCTTTATCTCCTCTGTCCCTTCTCTTTTCCTTCCTATAATTATTGCAATTTTTGAATTTATAAGAATATAAAGCAAGAACTTCTTGCTTAATCTTTGATTTCCATAGGAAAAGAGTCCTTAAAGTAAAATTGAAAGAGAGGAAGGTTGAGGGGAGAGAGAGAGAGAGAGAGACAGAGAGACAGAGAGACAGAGAGATAGAGACAAGGGGAGAGAAAAAGAAAGGGAGAGAGTGAGAGCAAGAGCGAGAACTCTAGAGACACAGTGGTAGACCAGTGTGGCTGTTATAACAAAATGTTTGGACACTAGGTGGTATATAAATAATCAAAATTTACTTCTCATAGTTCTGAGGCTAGGCAGTTCAAGACCACGTAATAAGAGTTTGGTATTTAGTGAGGACTTGCTCAATTATGACATTCTCACAGTGTGTCCTCACCTGGTTTAAGGGCAATAAAGCATTTTCTCTTCAGCCATTGTTAAGTAGATCTCATAACTTAATCACTTTGGAAAAGGCCTCACCTCTTATGATCTTCACAGTGGGGATTAGGGTCAACATATGAGTTTTGGAGAACATATTCAGACCAGGGCAGACATCACTGTAGTTCCTGCTCATAGGTCTGCTTGAAGATCTTGACCTTCCCAACTGTGTGAGCCAAAGTATTAATTGGTTTAAGTTGGGAGATTTGAACTTCTAAGAAGTATAGTGTAAAGGTTTTTTTAAATTATCAAATTTGCTCAGATATAAAGAATTCGGGGATTCACATCATACCATTTCAGTCTGTGGGGAATTTGCTTATTCCTGTGTAATCTGAAGAGTGATAGTACATCATGCTTTTGATATTTGTAGATTTCTGTTCTAGAGATGCCACGTTTTTTCTTTGCTTGGCTCTTAGAAGAGCCAAAGAAGCTGAATTGATTTCCTTTCAGTTCCTTCAGTCACACTGAACTCCTTTACAGTATTTTTTAAGAGGTTAGCGTATCTTGGTTGTTGGTTCCACATGATGAATGAGCCTATTGCTTATTAACCCACAAAGTAGGCAGCCCCACCATTAGAGGTTATGGTCTGTATGAGACAACATAAAAACAAGATGCATTCTCCCTATACCCATTTCAAAAGAAATGTAACAGAAGAGAAATAAATAAAAAGGGGAAAATATCTTAAATAGTTTGCATTGAAAAATGTTATGTGGGCGATAATGGTGCTTATATGTGTTTTGGGCAGAGACTCTGATAATGAAGGTTAAATGAGGGAGTGTTATAAAAAATGTTCACTGTTTATAAAAATAAATCTCTGGTGTGAGCCAGAGCGAAATAAACAGAGTTGCTGGTGCCAGGAGCAACTGGGGTGACCTCAGGCTCGGGTCGGTAATGGCTAAACCTTGCTGCTACCAACACTGTCACCTCAGCAAGATCCACTTAGCTCTCCACCACAGAGACATTGAGTTCCATGGCCGTGTACATTCCAGCCTTCTCCCTGAAAAAAATAGCCTTGTTGTTTCCTAGCATTTTTTCTTTCTGAGACCTGGCTGGATTTCCAGGGACCTACCAGGCGGAGTCTCAGTGAGGTGTTTCAAATGCAAATGTCCAGGAAGGCACACAGGTGGTGAATGAGTGAAGCAGGCCTGGATGGCACAGTAGCAAGTTGGAGAAGAAATTACCCATGGGAAGGGTCACTACCACTTAGCTGGAAGTGAGAATGGCAGTCCAGTGGGCACAGAGTAAATTAGAAATATGTATTCTATAGGAATTTTTTTGAATTTTAGTTGTTGCAACTAATCTCTGCTTTGTACGTTATATATTCAGGGTTAAATGTTCTGTATATGAATTGCCTGGAAGCAGAAATGTTTCAGGTAGAGTTTTTTTTTCTTTTCATTTTGGAATATTTGTATACATTTTACCTATTGGTCATTCCTAGATTGAAAATCCAAAATCCAAAATGTTTCAAGATTCAAAAATTTTGAGCAGTAAAATTTTAGAACATTTTGAATTAAGGCTATTCAACCAACACATATATAAATAGGTGTATGGTGGGGAGGAGGCACAAAAGAAAATACATTTATGGAAGAGAATAGGTCTAGTAGCAACTAGTTTGTAATCTCTTGCTAGGCAAATGCTGAGATTATAATTATCTGTACTCAGGTTCATTGATTATTGTCATAGAGCTCTCAGATAATTGTTCCCCGGGGTGCACAATCCTGGAAGTAAAAGCTAATATGAGAAGATGCGATTCATTAGCATATAATATGTGTTATGCATTTTGTGTTGAGGTTTACACAAATTATTTCATTATATCATCCCTTCATACCTAAAAAGGAATCACTAGTGTTATCCCACATTACAGGTCAGGGTCTGAGACTTCAAGTAGTGAAGTAATCTGAACAAGGTCACCATAGAGGACAGGTGTCCTCTGTAAACCACCTCCCATCTTGTCCCAGTGCAGTCCTGCACATCACCTCTGCTTTGCTGTGGCTTCCTTTGGTTGCATACAGACATCAGCTCACTATGGGCCAATGGTTTGCCAATGGGAATGGGAGCTTGTCCAGGGTTATAGGTCTGACACACATTCCAGAAGGCCCTCAAAAAGTCATGCATGCGGTAATGACTAGGCTGAAGCGGGCAATCCTTTAATGTATTGGCTTTTCCTCCTTCTCTATTTACATTTTTGTGCCTTACCGGGGGACCGCATTTTCCATTCAAATATCCCACACATATGTTTATCTCTGACTTTGCTACTGGAACCCTGGGGTAAGACAGTAAGTGGCAAAGCTGGAACTGAAATCTGAGTTTGGGTAACCCACAAGTGAATGTGTAATAAAACCAGTAACTAAAGTTTTGGTGTGACTCTATTAACCACATCCTTTCTCATTTGATTGATCCCTAAGTAAACCTTGCCATAAAAAAATTCAAAGGAAAGTGGTAAATTGTGTGTGGTAGCTGGTACCTAGAAATTGATTCAAATGAGGGAGGGAGAGTATATAATATACTTTTTGTTTATTATGCATTCTATTTGTTGTCACTTACTTCATGCATTAGTCTCTGTCACATTCTACGGAAGTAACCTGGAACTATGAGCATGAAAGTGGAGACTGACGACCAATTTCCTGACATCTTCCGTGAATTTAGACCAGCATGTCAATCTCAAATGCCCGCAGTGCCAGCCTAGAATCTGTAGTTAAACTGCCACAAGATTTGCTTACATCTGGAACACGCACATTGTTTTCATTCCCATAGGTAATTAAGCTTAAGATTTTCTGCCATTTTCCTTTGAAGCTGCTGATCCTGTCTGCCATTCATTTTTTGACTTTAGACAGAAATGTGAGCATGAAAAATATCTTACTTTTCTTTAAAAACTAAGGAAAACAGCCACATAAAGTTAGTGGTAATAGCAAAGGTGCTGCCATTCTGTTAGGGCTATGAAAGCCTGGGAATAGGAGGGTTGACTCTTTGACCTCCAAGCATGCAGGTCCGATTTTGGCAGATCTCTTTGTTCAAGCGAAGTCAGAAGCCAAGAAAAGCCTGTGAAATCTGCAGCTTCTCAAATGTTAAGAAAGAATTGAAATTCATTTAAAATACTAGGCAAGTCAAGACTAGCAGAGCAAAGAGAGCACATCTTTTAGTGAGTGTTCCTGTTCAGGGCACACGTTTACTCTAGGAACTGGAGGCTCTGTCCCCTTGCTCCTCCAAAATCCTTGACCCACTGGACATTTTCCTGGGAGAGAGGCAAGATTTAAAATGTGGAATACTATATAGAATGCCATTGAACTTGTCTCTTAGTGTGCTCTTCTTGTCTTTACTTTTTATTTCTGGAGGAAGTAAGATCATTATTCATTAAGAACATTCATTAAAAGTTCAAGATAGAACCTAATTTAAGAAATATAAGCAATTAAATGTATTCAATGACTTTTTTCAGAAGTCACAGAGTCCAAGGAAAAACAAGTTAATTATTCAAACAGGTGCCTTTTGCTGATGGCTGGCAGTATTTGGACATATACAAAAAGTCATTAAAAAAAGGATTATATAGCTTTCATTTTTTTTTCTTTGTGTAAAACTATTCTTTCCCATGACCAGATTTATATTGGCCTTGATGATTAGTTGGGCTATTTTAGGAGTTCATTGTCTTGGCCTTTAGAAAGAGACGCCCCCTAAATGAGACTCCCTATGTCATAACTGTATAAAATATTCATTAAGATGGTCCTTTTAATGGATTCCTTTGGAATGAACTCAAGCAGAGGGAGTCATGCACTGATTTGTGGTGCATTTGCTGTTGCTTGGCTGTGTCTTCCCCATGTCTTGCCTCCTCCATACCTCTCCATCTGCTCTCTTGCCTGGAGGCTCACATCTGAGAGGGGTCCTGAAACTACACTGATGGGTATAGGCCAGAAATTATTTTTCTTTACATTCATGTGTTCTAACTTGGGATTTTTCATATCGTGTTCAATATAGCTATTCTGGAGACAGTCCACATTACCCTGGAGTGCATTTGCTATGTAAACCGCCCAAAGTGTAAATGTATCAGCTCTGTAATCAGACAAATTTTTCTTTAAATCTTGGCTTTGTCACCTACTGGTTGTGTGGCTCCCAGGCAAGTAATTTAACATCTCAAAGCCTCATGTATTAGTTAGCTTTCTCATTTCTAGACACAAAACCTAACACTTATATCTCAAATGAGGAAAGGTTTAGCTCCTACTTTGGAGGAATTCATCCCATATTCAGCTGACTCCCAGGCAGGAATGTCACAGAGAAGTGTCTGGCACAGCAAGGTTGCAAGGAGTTGTTCTGGAAGAGCAAAATTGTGACAGCAAAAAGAGTGACAGAGAGGAACACCTCTGTGACCCACCTAGACAGACTCAGGGCTTGCCTTAATAATCTGATAGGTGTTTTGAAATCCAATAACATTGACAGGCAGAATTAATGGTAACACTTCGATTTCTTCACCTTTTGAAGTAGAGAGTTGTCAGTACTTATGTTAGAGTATATTCGTGAAGAGTGAATAGGGATTATTTGGAAAGTTCATAGCCTGGTGTCTGGGATGTTAAAAATCCATTTACCTTAGCTGTCATTTTCAAAGTTGCAGGTGCAAATCCCACCCTGTACCTGAGACCACTTACAGACTGTGTGCACTTTCTTCATTACTAATGCCATTTGATTTTTATTTCATTCTTTCCATGATAGTAGAGCAGTTCTGAGAACGCTTACAAAATGAAAGACTATAGATCAGAGAAGTGAGATGACTGAGATTTTTCTGCAAGTAGGTGATGGTATCTCAGATTTGAATTACAAATTTTGATTTCATTCTCAGTATGACTTCCAATCTTTTATATCAGATTAGCAAATTCTTTTCTCTTCTTATTTTTTAATAATCAGAGCATGAGTCTGATATCATACCATCACGACCTCTACCATTTAATTTTTATCTGTTTAACTCAGGTTTTTGTGTCCTGAGCAATCACCTTCTTTCCAATTTGTGGAACATGGTAATGGAAATAAATATTCATAATGAATGCTCTATCTCTTAACCCTGCCAGCCTCAATGCGTGGGGTCTGAAGGCCCACCCTAAACATTCAGCAAACATATTCTCACTGCAGCCTACATCATTCTGCTGTTCTCTCTGTATCTATAAGAGACTTGTAACCCATTTGTGGAGTAGTACTGAGCAAATTACCTCATTTTTTTGTCTTTGTAGTTCCATCCCTAAGTAGACATGATGAGTAATATATTAATAAAGGAATGATACTTGCCTATAAATATATAGGAGAAATTTAGCAATGATCAATTTGCCTATTTTCCTCTGGGGTTGGATTGGGCCTGGGTTTTATTTTCATAATCTTCACATCAAAGTCACAAACAGTTTTAAAGTTGGGGGAATGATGAAACAGCTGTTTCCCAGGGCAGCATCTCGCAAAGTGACAGGGATGTAGCAACCATCAGGAGTGGGCCAATGGCTGCCTTAAATAGACTCTTCCTTGGTGTCTTCGTCCTGGGAGGGAAAGTACGCTCATCAAGATCCTGATTAAGCAGGGATTGCCAACGGCGCTTTTTGTAACCAGGCAAATAAGACCTTTTTTGCTTTTTTAGCTCTTAAAACAAAAATCCATCAAGATTTAATCACATTGCTCTATCTGCATGACCTAACCTCTGAGTGTTCCTGAGAACATTTTACTCTGTCTCCAGGCCCTAAAGCGTGTACCTCGATGGGAACTGTGGTCCCTTTAGAGTTTTCACTTGAGTGGAAGAAGCAAAGATTGCTTTTTCTTCCTTTGACTCTTTTCTAAATTAACATGAAATAGAAGATGGCTGTAGCTAGGGGAAAAAAAGAAGGAATAGTGGGGAGAGGAGGCAGTTTGCAGAGTGTATCTTAGAACCTGGGGGAAACTTTCATCAAGCTGATAGTTCCCTTCCAGGCCATCAGCAAAATGAAAATGCCTCACTCAACTAAATTTAAATCCTTCCATCTAGGTCTCTAAAACCCTTCTCTGGGGAGTGAGTTTAGGAATGTAAACTCCTCCAAGCCGATTATTTCAGCGTAAGCACAGATGTTAGTGCCTTCCCTCACTCTTCTAGCTTTCCCTTCCAGATGCCTGGTTCTCACTGGACTCTGCCACCAAATGAGTACAGCATAAAGGTGGCTGCACCCAAGAGTGCAACTGAGAAGCTACGTGGACACTGATGTCTAAGTACTAATTAACAAAATATGATGTTCATTGCTGCCATGTCAGCCCATCATATTTTGCAAATATTAATTAAATCTTGGGAGAAGTTTGGAAATTCCCAACACAAGGCCTAGGGGTGATTGGAAGCACTGGGCCTGTAGGAGGGGACAGTAGCTGTGGTGACAGCTATGTTTGAGCTTTGTCCGAATGCAGACTTGGGTTCTGAGTCACAGAATGGAGAGATGTGGAGAAGGGACCCTGGCTGCATTTCACCCTTCATTGCTTCTCACTTCCACTTCTCACTGGATCATTCTTCCTCCTTCCTCCCACTGACAGTCCCTGGACTGTGCAGGGTAATTCCCCCCATCTGCCTGCAAAGATGAACCATAGCTTACACAGTGGCAAAATTTCTCCAGAAGAAAATTCTTGGTAGAGCCTGTTTGGATGAATTGCCAGATGGCTTGTATTAGAAAATCCTAGATCTCCACATTCTGACCTTCTAAACTGTCGTCCCTCAGTGACAGTTTTAGACATCTTTTTTCTTCCTCCTTCTATCTCTTTTTCTCTTCCCTGATTGAACTGAGATCCTGTTTATTTCAAAGTTTTGGACTAACATTATTTTCTGGCTATGAACTGAAGCAATGTTGATTAATCATCAGAAAATCTATTTTATTTAACTTATTTACTTTTTTTTTGTTTTTAAAGACAGCGTCTCACTATGAAGCTTAGGCTGACTCTGAACTCATTGTGTAGCCCAGGCTCGTCTCCAACTCAGTGTGATCTTCATGCCTCAACCACCCAAGTACTAGGATTATAGGCATGTGCCACTACACTATTTTTAAAAGTGAGAAAATATGATTACTTACCAAGCTAATTTAGAGTGTTTAGAATATGACATGCTCTATACTCTTTGATATATGGTCAGGACCTTGCACTCATCAGAAAGATGCCAGAACCACTGAGCTAAATCCCCAGCCCTGTTATTTCTACTTTTTTAGTTATGAATGATGCTGCTATGAACAATAATTAAAAATTTTGTGTGTTTTAAATGCATTTTAAAATCTGCTTTCGTTTGTTTTAGAAACCACTTTGTTTCATTACATGTCTTAAAATTTGATCAGAAAATAAATAATTGAAAAAATTAAATTAAACATAGTTTAAAAACTGCTTTCAGATGTAGTCAATTAAGATCAATTTAAGCTTTATTTATTCTATTGATCAGAGTTCATGTAACAGCTTGTCCTCTGCTTCCCACAATTTTTTGGGAAAATCTAATTTTTATTAGTATTCATTTGCTGTACATGAAATGTACATTCACCTTAGGAAGTAGAATCGTGTACATAACATATGTGGATTCTTCTTCCCTCCTCACTTCACCTCCCTGCCTCTACTTCTCAACCCCTTGTCTCTATTTTTGGTATTATTGTTGTTATTATTATTTTTAATTCATTTCTCTTTGGCACATACCTAAAGGGGAAATTTCTGAATCATATGGTAAATTGATATTTTACCTTTTAAGAAATGTCCAAAGTGTTCACAAAGTTTTTTTAAAATGGTCACATCAAAGGGTAGATTTTGTTGCATTTTTGAGACAAAGCATCATATATTCCATGCTGGCCTCAAACTCACAATGATCTTTCAGCTTCAGCCTCTCAGGTGCTGAGACTGTAAATTCGTGCCATTCTTCTTGGCTCAAAGTACGATTTTATTGCCCTAATTTCCATGCTTTTTGATCATCCATCATCCTAGCTCTTCCCATATAATAAGTCTTATGTTCAACATTGTGAGGGTCTTCCGAACTGTTTTCTATAGTAGCATACCACTTTAGAGTTTCGTGACTGTGTATGAAGACTCCAGTTATTCCAAGTACCTCATCCTCCTCAACACTGTTTTTATCCATCTTTGTTATTTTAGCCATCCTAGGAAATGCAGAGTAGTTTCTTTTTGTGACTTTGATTCTCATATCCCTTATGATGAAAGATATTGAGCATCATATCATGTGCTTTTTGGGCATTTGCATATTGTTTTGGGAGAAATGTGTATTTAAAACTTGACCCATTTTAAGGATTCAGGTGCCTTTTTAGTGAAACTTATAAATATTTTAAAATAAATTGTGCATACAATGTATATACCAGTATACAATGTGCAAAAATCATCCTTGATGGTTTTACTTGGGATACAGAATATTTTAATTTGTTAAAATCTAAATCACTTGTTTTTCTTTTCTTTCTTTTTTTTTTGTGCTTTTGTTGTCATATTTAAGAAAATTCTGTCTATCCAGGGTCATGAAGAATTGCATCTATCTTTTGCTTTTAAAACTTTATATATTTATCTCATATTTAGATCTTATAGTGTGCTTTTTAGATAATTTTTACATGTAGTGTGAGGTAAAGTACAACTCAGGTTTTTGTTTTGTTTTGTTGTTTTGTTTTGCATATGAAGCTACAACTAGTTGTTTTAGCACCATTTGACTACAAAATAATATGATTTTTTTGTTGAATTGTCTTGACACACTTGTCAATAATTAATTGACCAAGACTTAGAAGTATATTACTGGAATCTTAATTTTGCTCTATCAGTGCATATGCTCATCCATATACAGGTATCATACTGTACTTACTGCTGCAGTTCTGTGGTTTGTTTCCACATTTGACTTTTTATTAGTACATTTGAGGAATGTAATGATTATCATTGTTCTAGAGATTTAGTACACAAACATACTATATCTTAAATTTTTTCTCTATTTTTTTATTCTTTACCTTTCCCTTCTCTTATTTCTCCTTTCAACTCATAGTTCTATTCCCATTTGGAGAAGTTCTTTTTAAGAATTTATTGACTGT
Organism: Petromus typicus; assembly: GCA_004026965.1. Lineage (NCBI taxonomy): Eukaryota > Metazoa > Chordata > Mammalia > Rodentia > Petromuridae > Petromus > Petromus typicus. The sequence continues at coordinate 74,569 of PVIR01000880.1, read as the reverse complement.
TTGGGGGACCCTTCCATTTCCACATAAATTTAAAATCATCTCGCTAATTTCTTTAGAAGCCAGATCAATTCGGAAAGTATTGCATTCTTAATAGTGAAACTTACAACCCATGAGCATAGATTATGCTCTTTTTATTTAGGTGGTCTTTATTTCAACAACAATTTGCAGTTCTTAGTGTGCATATTTTGCACTTGTGTGATTGAATTTACTCGTAAGTATTTTATTCTTTTTCATGTTATGCAAGTTGAATTTTTTAAAAAATTATTTTTGACTATTCATTTCAATGTATAGAAATACAGCTGGTTTTTATGCATTGAACTTACATTGTACAGCCTTGCTGAACTCACTGATTAGTTCTAACACTTTTAGTGGACTTCTACTACTTTTTCTATGTTCAGTAAAATTGTGTCATATGTAAATATAGTTTTGTTTCTTTTTTCCCAGTATATATGGCCTTATTTCTTGCCCCCATACCCCCATGGTACTGGCGATCAAACTCAGGACCTTGTACTTGTCAGGCAAGTGTGGCACGTCCATACAATGGAACCTAAAAGAAAGGAGTACTACCATACCAAAAATATGGTTGAATTTCCAATATATATGCTGAGATCCCAGACACTAAGGGATACACACTATGTGATTACATTTTTATATGATAAGCAGATTATTTAAATACATACAGAATAGAAAACAATTAGGTTGACAAGAATTAGAAATCAAGAGCTGGTGACCAGAAAGGGACAGCTCGAGGAAGTGTTTTGGAACTGTTCTGTGTCTGATGGTGATAGTAGTTACAAAGCATTATGTATTTGTGAGACTTGTAGCTCATAGAGAATGAATTTTATTGTATACACTTAAAACAATTATATGCTTAAAGTAGTATTACTGAAGATCTTTTGGACACAGGTGGGTATCAAGTCTGGAGTCCCATGGACTACAGGACAGGTGATCGGGTTTAGGAGTGGCTCTGATGTGCATGTAAGGTAGGTGTGGGTCAGTTTGTACAATGGATTTGCCATTGTCAAAGGCAAGAGCTAGTTAATAGTGACATCAAGAAGAGCTTAGAGTTATCAGGAAGCGAAGTAGCCATAAAATGTACACAAATATAAAAATCGATCAGTATAGAAATAAAGTTATGGGGGTAGCTAATTCAGTTGAGATTTGTTTAAAGAAGAGCAAACCAAAAGTAGCTTGCCTCTCAAGGAGATGTGGAAGGAAAGGAATGATATAAATAATAGTATCAAAAGGTTTATACCTGAATGATTATTGGCAGCAGCATTTTTAGATTCCCAAGAGAATACTCCCCGAAAATCCAATGCAAACTTCTTCATGAAGTGGTTGCTGTATGAAGAAAGTTTTCCAAGGATTTAACTAAGGGAGGGAGAAAGAGGTAGACAGATGAATCCCAGCTTTGTCTTTTACAAGCACAGAGACTGTGTAAAACTCATTGTGCTTTTGTGATCTTCAGTTTCTGCATCTATAAATCAAGGTTAACAAGCATATCTTTCAACATGGAGAGAATTAAACAAGATAATGCAGGTATATACAGCACAGAGCATGACATCTAGCTAATAGGAAGTCCTTAACTTACAGTGAGCATAACATTGCTGCCTTTTCAGGATCATCTGTGTTTATTTCTTCAAACTCAAGCTCATATTAATTTTTTTCCTTGTCAGCATCTCGTCAGTAAGAGCTTATCATTGCCTAAGAAGTATTTTGATTCCTGGAGTATAGAATAAACTAGACAAGTGAGTTCTTATTCCAAGAAACACAGAATCTTTTATCCTCCATACTAAGAACTTTCAAAAAGCAAGAGCTGTGACTTTCTCTCTCTAGAACTGGTTAACCTGTTGGGATATTTGGTAGATGAATTCTGTGCCACGCTCGCTTCTTTACAACCAAGAGACAGCAGCTGCTCTCCCAGCTCTCTTCCAACACAGAAAACCAATCTCCCAGCACCAGGGGAGAGCATAAGAAAAGGTGGAAAATGCAAATGTCCAGCATTGATTCACTGCGCGGGCCGTTCTTCCAGAGTCAATGGATGGCTGCAAAGTCTGTTGGAAAGATTCAGTGCTGTTCTTGTGTGTTGGTTTGTTTGTTCTTTGGACTTTTCTTTTTTAAGAAATAGCATTAAGAGATCATCTTTTCCATACCCAATGCCAAAAGTCTGACAAACGGAAGCAGAGTTTAAGTAGAGAGGGAGATAACAGTCATATTTTGAATCATTGCTAGAATCATTTTTACCTTGGGTTTGGTTCCTTCAAACATGGAGTTGAGGCTAAAATTATTTTAGAGGCTAGGGTATTCACATAAATGAATAAACATGAATAGGGAGTGGTGATGAGTGTAAGCCTGTATTTTGTCACAGTGAAGAGGCATTTAACAGAAAAAAATTTTGTAGTCCTCAATTTTTGAATAGAGGAGAAAACAGAAAATTACAATAAGTAATAATGGACGCAACTTCAGGTTTCCATCCTTAAAGTGCAGGACACTGAAGAAATCATCTGCATCTCAGTTTAATAGCTTTACTTTTTGTTATTTGTATGCTGAGGATTAGACACAAGGCCTTGAACATGTTAGGCAAGTCGTGGACCACTGAGCTATGTCCTCAGCTCTTGAGTAGCCCTTAGACAGCAACAACAGATTACTGTGCAAGAATATGAGATGAGGATTACTATATTTTTAGTTATTCACAAAATACACACTTTCCATGCTAATTTTCATATACTTTCTTTTTCATTAAGATGCCAACAATTTTAGTGCTCACAATTCATTCCATTGGGAAAAAGTAATAGTGTGGTCCATATACAGTACATCTGTTTGCTGGTTTCAGCTATTGGCTATCAATATGGACCTCCTAGTTAGGCTTCAGTTTGATACTTAAGCAGAGGATAGCACTGATTTTTTGTCATTGTTATTGCTGGCACCAGAAAACTCAGGACCTTGCACTTGCCAGGCAGGCACAGTGCCACTGAGCTACCTCTCCTGCCCAGCAATGATTTTGATAGAGAGCTATGATATAAACAACATAGATTTTGTTAGAAATATCCTTGTCTTCTAAAGGATTATAAGTGAAACTGTATTTTGAAGTGTGAGGTCACTTATTAAAATATTATTGTAATAGTGAAAGATGAGAAAATCTTCTGTCCTTTCATGGGTACTGGTTACATAAAGTATATCCAAACAGTATGATGTAGCCATTACATATATGGAGCAATTGTATAATACTAATCTGAAGCCTCTCCTAAGATGTATTTTTATATATATATATTTATATATATATAAATATATATATATAGTATAGAGTATATATATGTTTTTTATATATATAATATATATATATATATATATATATATATATATATATATGCTTTGGGATGACAGGCGTGAGCCACCATGCCCAGCACTGTGGTATGTAATACTGGTTGCTGCTGTATAGTATATATATATATAGTATACTATAGTATACTATAGTATATACTATAGTATATATAGTATACTATATATATATAGTATATATAGATATAGCTATAATATATATATACTATATATATATAGATAGATAGATAGATATAGTATATATATATCCCAAAAGCTGACTATCGGATTGATAAACAGAATTTCTAATATTGTAGATACTATACTTCATATCGTTAAGAAGGAGGAATTACCTAGTTTAGCATATGCTAATCTCTGTAGAAATGAGCGAAAAAAAATCTTGATTAGTTGGGGAAAGTCAGATAATTTAATAAGTGATACTGGTATATTTAGCTAATTATTAAAGTCTTATCCTGACCTCATTCCTTGCATCAGAGTGTGTGTGGATGATGGATTATGAAGAGGTTTTCATGTTTCCTTCCTCCTGGTGGACACAGCTTTGTGGATTCTTTTTAGTGTGGGGAAGATCAAAGATGTGATTTTATTTACTGAAATGTGGCAAAGGCTATCAGCTGTGTATGATCAGAGTGAAAAACCTACAAATATATTTCTAGAGTCTTTTCTTTCCTTCTTTCCCCTTCCTCTTGCACCAGCCTTATCTCTCTGCTTCCTTATCTATTTCTCTTCTTCCTTCTATTCCTTCCTATTTTTCTCTTCCTTTCCCTTTCCTTACCTCTCCTCTACTCCTCTCCCTCTTCTTTGTTGGCTTTTGAAAAACAAAATGCCCTGAATCCTAGAACACCAGCAAATAAATTCAGACAGATACCTGAGGGAGTTTGGGTGTGGATCCGCCTCCAGTTTTGCTTCAGATAAGTACAGAGTTCTGGAGGACAGCTTGGTTGAAACCTGTAAAACCCTACTATAAGATAGAGTAAAGCTATGCCCAGACTCCTAATCCACCAAAAATATGAAATAATGACTGGCTCTTGTTTGAGGTTGCTAAATTTGTAGTAACTCATGAAGTAATGGAAAAAGAATGTAAAGTGCAACATCAATTGATGAATTAAATACGAAAAGAAAATAAGAAACTGTACAAATCACTGAAAGAAAATGTAATAGAATGCTTTTGTGATTATGTGGTATAAAAAATCTTTCTAAAGAAGAAACAAGACTTAAAAGTCATTTTTTAAAAAGACTGACAGGTATAACTATATAAAAATTTTAAAATTATAGGGAAAATACTATAACTAAATCAATATTAAACAAAACATTTGTGATACATATGGCAGATAAAGGGCTAATTTTCTTAACTATTCAAAGTACCTGCAAATCAAAAAACAAAACCTAAATCTCAAAGAAAAATGAGCCAGGAATACTAATAACTAGATCAACAGAATGTAAATAAAAAGTTTCAACATATGAAAAACTTTCAGCTTTATACATAATTTAAAAATTCAAATTTCTAAAAAGACATTTTTCATTGTTTAGATTTGTAGAGATTAAAACAACTTTGATAATACTGAAGAAATAGACACTTATATTCCATTGTTTAGAAAACAAATTCATGTAGTCTTTATGATAAAAGAAACTAAACTTTTCAGGACACTTACATTTGTAAGTCTTCTGAGTCATCTAGTTGTACTCATGTATGTACAAAGACTTTGAAATAGCAGGAACTGGGCCGGGGATTTAGCTCAGTGGTTCTGGTGCCTGTCTTGCAAGCCCAAGGACCCGGATTCAATCCCCGGTTACCACATACAATACTGGGTGTGGAGACTCACCCCAGCAGCAACCAGTATTACATACCACAGTGCTGAGCGTGGTGGCTCACGCCTGTCATCCCAGCACTTGGGAGGCAGAGGCAGGAGGATTGCTGTGATGTGAGTTTGAGGCTGAGCTCAGGGCCAACCTGAACTACAAAGCGAGACCCTTTCTCAAAAAAAAAAAAAAAAACAGAAAACAAAACGAAAAAAAACAAACAAAAACTAAAACAAACAAACAAACAAACAAAAAAAGAAAGAAAAAAGAAATAGCAGGAACTAAGAAATACCAAAATATTGATTTGTAGAGGATCTATTTAGCAAACTCAGGAGGAGCTGAGGACTAGGTGATCAGGAAAGAGTGTGAGTTGTCTATCAGCCAGATTTCTTAGCTGCTCTGCTTTAACAGTAACAAAAAAAAAGCAATATTCATACAATGTGTATAGGTAGTTTTCTCCGGTGTCATAAATACAACAATGCGTGCCTCTGTGTGTGTGTGCACATGCGTGTGCATGCACATGTGCAACGGGGAAGGAGAGCTAGCTAATCATGCATGTCCAAGAAAACACATATTCTAGGAAATTGACACTGCCAAAGGATTCAGTAACTTGTATCATCTGGAGAGGGAGGTCTTTGAAGAGAAGGCCTGGAAAATGGAGAGGATTAACCCGATCTTGGTGACTAGGTCGGAGAGTCAGTGTGTTCTTTTGGTACATGACTCAAACAAAGCAAAGAATCCCTGCAGGTACTTAATTCTGGAGGAGTTGTTTGTTTTTAGTCAGATGAACATTAAAGATTGTGCTAAGTGATGAGGTGGGAGAAAGGGAAGTATAAAAAAGAATAAGAGTTGATTTGTATAGGAGGTCTACAGAAAAATTAAAGCATTAAATTTAAATAAATATTGAATACCAGAATATAAAATAGTATTAATGTGCCCTTTGAAATGTAACATCTTGTGATGATCTGTCTTTTGGAGTTTAAATCTGTATCAAGCCTAGGCAATGTTCTCATTTATACTCTTTTATTGAATCCTTATGACTATATTTTGAGGGGTCTTGTTACTCCTATTTTAATGGCAGGATTGAGAGAGTGATCTTAGGACCTATGTTTACATGGGAGGAAATGTGAATACAAAAAACAACTAAAAAGTTGAATCTAGCTGTGCAGAGTGGCTTGGAGTTTCCCTCAACAATTCCAAAGGCTCTACTTCATCTAGTAATGAATATTTCCTACATCCTCTAACTAAATAAACATTTGAACACTTTCTCATGGCTCTAGAAGATGAGATATAGTGCTGTAGCAGTTCATTTTCCATTATTGTAATGAAATGTCTGAAATGGGCTAATTTTATAAAAAGAAAAGGTTTATTTAGCTAACAATAAGTTTACAGTGAAGACTAAGTGGCCCACTGTTTTGGCCTCTGGTGAGGGACTAATGGTGGATAGCATATGGTGGGAGAGCAAGAGGGCAACTCAGAGGTCAGGACTGACTCAAGGTCCTGTGAAAACCATACTAATCCTTTCTAGGGGAAACAATTCTAGTGACCAAAGGATGTTTCATTACATTTCACCTCTTAAAGAATCCCGATGTCTTCAAATGTCACCAGGCTGAGAACAAAGTCTCCACTACATGAACTATTGGGGGACACATTCTGACCATATCCACAAAGTCTATGATAGTGAAATAGATCAATGTATTTGTCTTGTGTCAGCATTCTAGAAGGAAAGGGTGAGGGTATCACAAACACATTTAAAAAACCAGAATGTCAGATAATAGGCAGTAAGGAGGCAGATCTTTTGCAAATGAGGGGACCCAGAGTTGTAGGGAGAGGGGGAAGGGAGAGGGAAAAAGGATGAAAAAAGAATTAAGATGTACATATACCAATTCTACACATGGCATATGATCATTATGTACTATAAACATGTACTAATAAAAATTGAGAAGAAAAAATGAAACAATTTTTAAAATTTAAAGAAAGAATTCACAAAGTAAAAGATTAAGGTTTACAGAAAAAATAAAGCAGGATATAAGGACAGAAATCAGTGGTAGGTGTGGGGTCAGTAGGAGAGTTGTATGTACCTGGGTGAAGCCTCTGATGAGGGAGACATTGGAGCACAGATCTCAAAAGAGTGAGGAAGGATCAGGGGAAGACTGAGACAGAAGAGAACTAAGTAGAAAACGGTCAAGGGCCAAGGTAGGGAGATGGCCCTGAGCTCCCCTGGCTAATGGGTAAGCGAGGAATAGTGCGAGGAGTTGGGGTAAGAGAAACTGACGGAGGCTGGACGGTGTCCTCTAGCCAGAACCCTCCTCCCACAGCAAGCCAGCATCTGCCCCCTGACCCAGTCACCTCCTTCTCCCACATGTCCTGCTGCTTCTTACTTCTGTGCCTCCACAGATGCCATAGCCTCCTTGCCATTCTTATCTCAGCTCAAATGCCGTTTCTTCCAGGAAGTAGCTTCTGATTCTCAAATTCAGAGAACCCCTCTTCTCTAATTTTGTTTCTGTGATGGGCTGGGTTCTACTTGAGGGCAGGTGTCATATAGGTCATTCATCCTGGTCTCTCCTGAGCTCAGCACAAGCCTGGCACATAACTGACAAGTATAAATAGTGATTGATGGACAAAGGAAAGCTGGAATACTGACACACATGCAAAGGGCTGGGCAGTTTCCAGGTTAGAGATTTATCCTGGGCAGATTTTATAAAAATATTTAGATGTGTGAGAGATAAAAACAAGAGTTGACCAGAAACTCCACACTATGTGGATGTTGCCTCTGAATCCTGATCTTCTGTATGCTGAGACCATGTCTGGAACCAGCAGGGAAGCTAAACCCTCTCTGTAAAGGCTTTGCTAGCGTAGATTTGGGAGCTGTAGGGAGAAGGAATTCACTTTTAAAAATAAGAAGAGTAGGTGCAGACATGGAATAGCCTGATCTATTATGTGCTTCTTTAATAATGCCCTGTCCCACGGAGTCATCCCTCAGCCTTCTCCCCTAGGTTCCTTGTCCTTTTAATTCTGCGTAAAGTCCAGACCCTGCACGTGAATCTTTGATTAATGCCCTTCCCAACACCAGATCCTCCCTGCTTTTAAATCTGGCAATACTACCACTCACCTAACCCCGACCAAACAAAATACAGTCCTGTCGCTGTCTCGTGGCAAGGTAGATCTTCCAGTATTAAATCATCACCAAGAGACTCCGAGTGTGATCGTAACTTTAGATACTGATTTAAAAAAAAATTATTCAGAATTCTGCTAAAGCTCTCCTGCTGTAGGCAGTGGGAATGCTGTACAAAACCACCCTCTGCCCTCTCCTCCACAGGCACACTCGTGCACCCTCATCAGTGGCCAACGGGAGAAATGTGGAGAAGACCTAGGAAAGCCCCTTCCAGGCAGAATAGCCTGGGCTTCCTGAGCTGTGGTCACAGCTGCAAGACGTGAGCTCCCTGGTCATTAACCAAGCTGACATCTGTGTGGGGATTTGTGAGATACCTTCACATCAGGCAATTCATTTAATTCTACCAGAAATCTAGGAAACTTTATTTACTAGGGCTATTTTAAAGATAAAGAGAACGAGGTTCACAGACTTGGATTACTTAATTGTGACCCACGATGAAACACAGCATCTCTGTCAGGAAGACTGGTGATCCTAAGAAATTTCAGATAGGGCCAAGGAATTCAGTCTTTTTCAATTCTTCCCTGTGTACCTGTCAGCCTTCTCTGAGTACATCAGTGGAGGAGAGTTCTGAGGTTAGACATACCTTGTTGCAATCTGAGGTCTGCTGTTTTAGCTAATCAACAGTGAATTTACTGGTTTATCCCTCTGCTATCTGACATCACAATAATGTTACACCATACAAAATTACAAAAATCTTAGAGGTACACAATACAAAACAGTTATTTATGCTCAAGGTTATAGGGGTTGTCTGGGATGTTCTTACCTATGTTCTATATTGTTCTATAAATAAGCTTTATTTGGCACTCATTTTTTAAAAAATGATTTTATTGGTACATTTTATGTGCACATCATGATCACATCAACATTGAGAATTTGTACATGACATGACTTAATTCTTATTTTTCTCATTCCTCTGCCCACCCTACAACCACCTGCCCCCACATACTTAAGGTTTGTTTTCTTTTTTTAACCATCAAATGTTTTGTATCCCTTCTTTACTTATCCCTATCCCCTTTTTCCCTTTGAATATTTTCTGTTGCACAATATCTATCCTGCATTTTAGAGCTCATTTTTATCTTCAGTTTGTCATACCAGAGAAAAGATAAGGTATTTACACATCTGTGACCTAGGTACTTTTCACTTAATATCTCATGACCATGTCTCTGTGCCATTAAGTATTCCTTTACAATATGTGAATTGATGAATAGTAGTCTGTTGTACAACTAATCAGTCTCCTCATGTTGGACGTTGAAGTCATGCTCTGTGTTTTTATTTGTTTGCATACTTGTTTTACTTTTCTATATAAATAAATTCAGTATCCTACATGCAAAATATTTGCATATATCAACAATATTTTTAAAACTAGAAGTCTGATAGGAAAATACAGAGTAAAATATCACAGAGTGATATTTCAGAATGAGGACATAGGGGTGGGGAGGTTGTAGGGTGAGCAGGAGAATGGGGAAAAATGAGAATTAAGCCATGTCATGTATAGTATAAATACCCTATGTCAATTGTGATCATAATGTGTATATAAAATGTACAAACTTTTTAAGTTAAAAGTTAAAAGTTGTTAAAAGTTAAAATCAACTTTTTAAGAAAAGCACAGAATTGTGACATAATGAAACACAAGGCATGTCATCAAATAATCAAATTTTGTTAGTGTTTGATATATAATAGTAGAAAATGGTCATGTTATTGGAAGACGTGAAAGTCAACTTAAAGAATGGCCATCAATGAGGTCTGTTTTTGCACATAAGTGTCCTGTTTCTAGATCTGAAACCTAGAGTGTCACAAGATGACTATTGTCTTCTCTGCAGGTGGAGTTAATGTTAATTGAAGGACCAGAAAAAATTTTTATGGGCCATTTTATACCTTATAATCCATAGGAAATAAAAAACTCAGAAACTATTTATATTTTACTGTGTTAAAAACATGCTTTTTAGAGGAAACTATCAGTATAGAAACATTAGGAAAAGCCATAGTTTAAGTAGAGTTAGTTCTGTCATGGGTCAGAACCACCAGTTCATACTTTTTCCAACTTTTAAATGTTTTTCTTTCGAAAAATATATATATATATTTTTTTGCTGGATCCTCAAAACACCACAGCAAAAACAGAATGTAATTTTTTCATTGTTTAGGTGGAGAAACTAAGAGGAAGGAGGAAAATGATGTCAGAACCAGCATCATTTTCTAGGTCACCTGAGATCAGTAGTGAGAAAGAGGCTTACATCTTAACTGTAATTGCACAACTCTGATGTGTGCAAGGAAGGTATACAGATCCCATATTCTTTGCCCTTCACCACAAAGGCAATTAATAGGACAGTCGGTGTGGGGCACTAAGTAGAAGGATGGCAAGTTCAGTGGATTTTCCAACACAATTGTAGATACTTTTTCCTTTCCTCAAGACTTTTCAAGAATCACCCAAGGGCTTGTTTAATGTGAGTGTTCTCCAGGACCTCCCCCTAGACCTAGAGTTAGACCCAGATGTGGATCTTTTTAAGGAAGTCCTTGGGTAATTATGATAAAGATGGTTTATGGTATATGCTTTAAAAAGCACTGTCCAGTACTGAGCTTCAGATCTGCTTTGTCTCTTGTCTGAGAGCACCTGCTCTTAAGAAAGCCACTCCTGCACCCTTTGTTGTAAGCCCTTATCAGCTCTATGTGTTTTGCAAATTACATTTGCTCTTCGTTTATGGACAAACCAGGTCAGCACTGCCAGGCCAATAAGAGCTGGATTTTCCCTGGCCTCATGCATCATTGACAGATTTGCCAGCCGTGGCCCAGTTCCGACGTCCCCGCAATCGTGATGGTTGATGAGGATGCACATGACTCGATTTGCAGAGAGCCAGCTAAGCTTTCAGGGAAGTCAATAAGAGAAATCTCATTTTGATCTGCAGATTGAGTTCATTTGATTTGGAAGTCATTGGTGGCAAAAGAAATATGGGACCTAGGGTTGTCTCTTTCAGTCTCTCTCTGGCTCTAATCACCCCTCGGAAGCTCATTCCTCCACCTACGTCTCCCTCCCCCACTTTCTCCATAGATTCAGTGTGTCAGCTGATGGAGAGAGGGGAAAAAAAGCAACAATCACTCTCAGGCTCTCTGGATGACTCTTCTTTTTCACCCTCTATCGACAAGAAAGGGTCAAAACATTACCACAAACCATTCACTCGAACTGTTTTCTACAGAGCTCCTAAGAAACTGAGCTTGCCTTTCTGACTTCTTACATAAGGGTATGACTTTCATGCTGAAGAGGTTGGGGGGGGGGAAATAAATATGCCATTATGCCTTGTGAAAGCATTTCTGAGGTCTGAGCGATCCATGGGCACATATGCATGTCATCATGGCTATATCTCCTCTTAAGTATCTCTTAACGCAATCAAGATCTATTTCTTCCTCTTACCATTCCTAACATCTTCTCTAGACTTTCAAAGTATCCTCCTTACTGGTTTCCTTGTTTCTCACTTTTCCCCATCAAATCCATTACCATTATCTTCTCAGCAGCAGTGTAAATAATCATTCTGCTCCGACACTCATTATAACCCTTTGGTAGCTTTGTGCTGCCTTCAGATAAAATCTAAGGCTGTGCTGACCAGTGCTGCAGCAGTACTCATGTGTGGCTGAGGAGCATGTGAGATGTTGTGAGTTTGAATTGAGACATTTTATAATCTTTGAGATTTCAGTGTTGGAAAAATTAAGAAAAATACCTTATTAATATCTTAGATATATTGAATTTACTAAAATATATTATGAAATTAATGTAGTTGTTTCCTTTTATTTTTTTTTAGATATGCCCACTAGCAGTTTTTAGCTGACATCTGTGACTTACTTTATATGCCTGTTGGACATTGCCCATCTAAATAGTATAACAGAGCCTACCCTTATCTGTCCACTCCCTCTTATGTTTTTATGCCACTTGAATTTCCTTTAATCTGTTGAAGTACATGCCTTTTGTGCTGGGCCTGTGATAAGCAGTTGTTTCATTCCACCATCTCTCTTTCTCTGCCTCTTACTCACACAAGATGAGCAACTGCAATTCAAATTCTGAAATTCAAAATACTTAAAAATCTTTAGCTGAGCACTGCAATGGCATAACACTGTGAAGGGAAATTTCTATGCCTTGACCTAGTATGATCAGTCACAACCAAAATTCAAGTGTGTCAAAAACATTATGGAATATAAATTCACACACAGACCTTCACACTGTGTGTACAGTGTCTGGAAACAGGAGTGAATTTCATGTTTAGAACTGACTCTCCATCCTGAAACATAGCATAATGTAGATGCATATATTCCAAAACTTGAAAAAGTGAAAAACTTGAAATATTCTGGTCCTAAAACTTTTTTGCACAAAGGATATTCATTCTAAATTTTAGGATGTTGTCTAGAAATTGCTTTTTAGACAATTCTAGCTCTACGCCCTGTTCCTTGTCTCCTCAGTGTGTTCTTTGGTTCTAGTAAAATTTCTATGCATTTTTCTTTGTTAAATGCTTCCACATCGCTCTGAATTTGCTTTTAAAAAATCATTATATGTCCATTCCACTAAATTATAAACTCCATTAGGCAAGGATGACATCTGTCTTGTGCACCTTTATGAGAGTAGGAACCCAGTGAACATTTGTTAAGTGAGTCAAGATATCTCATTAAATAGACAAGGGAATTGAGGTACAGAGCAGGGAGATGTTGGTTGTTGTCTATGTGAGGTTTTCCGAGCCAGAAAGGGTGAGGCACAGAGTCAAGCACAGACCCTGGGGAATGTTTCTGGAACTTCCGATTTATTCAGGCTTAAGTGTCATATATATAGCAAAAGGTCACAGGGCGGGGGGAAGGCTAGGAGGAAAGGAGGGTCTATAGGATTAACCTAGGGTTTTGCCCAATAAGAGAACTTTGTGAGTGGGTGGTCTATATGGCATTAGCTATGGGGGATGGTAAGGCGATGGGTGAGAGACAAAGAGGGGTGGGGCTACCAAGATGGCCACTGACAAGGTTCAACGTGTGGGAGTGTGCTCAAGCCCCTAAGGGTCTCCGAATCTGCAGGGAGATGGAGTCTCAACCTTTAGGCTCAGGAGACAGGCACACGGTTCACTTGCCCTAGCCAGACTTGAAGCTGTCCCTTAGGGAAACTTGTTTTTTAATCTAAGGCCACACACTAAATTCATGGCAGATAATCTCAGGCCAGTACCCTCCAGCAGGAAGACCAGTTTTAGTTTTTGAATAATGTATGATGTTGGGAGAATATTTAAATATGTAGTGGACAGAAATCTGTGCTGGCTGGTTTAGTTTGGTCCAACAGGGTGAGCACAGAGCTAACTATCTGATATATAGGCCACAGTGATGCCAGACCTGATCCTGCAGGGATCACTCTCCAGATGAAGGACACTGCTGCCCCGCTACCCCAACTGGAATACATTTTACTTCTGACACTGTCAGGTGGGAATGCATAGAAACAAAAGGAGAAAGTGACAGGACTGTGGAGATCCAAGCTATATATAGGTATAGCAGGTATATAGGACAAGCTGACTCAGAGCTTTGACGTGCTATGGGGAATGTGTCTACCTGGATTATAAAGCTCAGGTCGTTTCTTGAGATGCTGGCACCATCATCCTTGTGGTAACACAAGAACAAAGCAGGATGACAGCTCTTTAATCAGGTGGCCTCCAGGGTTCTCATGGCATCTTTGGCACACAAGCACTGGGGGGAAAATCCCACCTAGTACTAGCAATCCCTAACTCTGCATTTACACCATGTTCCATGTTAGTCCTTTTGGAAAAATTGACATAATGAGAAATCTCCATATTTTTGTATGATTTTCCAATGTAATGCAGTCCAACTTTTTTCTCATTATCTATTGTAAGCTCAATGCAGGGTAGTTGGCACACAGAGAGGGACAAAGAAAAAGTACTCCTTAAGTAGTGGGATTATTATAATCCCACTACTTAAAATAATCCCATTTTTAGATTATTTGTGAGTCTTTTAATATTCTTCATGCTTACTCACATGTAGCTTTATAGCACCAGGGTATTGTGAATGTCATTTAATAGTATTTTTACACATATGTTTTCTATGCCAATAAGTACTCTTTAGTTATTTTATTGCCATTTTAATACTCCAATATATTTAAAGCCTCTCAACAGTTATCTATTATTGAAAATCTAAATTGTCTCCAATTTTTCAGTACCAGAAATTGTTCTACAGAGAATTCCCTTATGTACATATCTCTGATAATTTCCAAAAGATAAATTTGTAAAAGTAGAGTTGCTTACTAAAGATAATGCATATTTTAAAATATTTTGGTATATTTTCTTAAATAACCTCCTGCAAGTTAGAACCCAGATTAGTCTTCAAAGTTTGCAGGTGTTCTTTGTGTTCTGAGTCTGCTTATTTTTGACATTATGCCATGTGCTGTCATGAAACTTGTTCTTTATTCGAGTGCTGGGCCTTAAAGAGAGGAATTCCAAAAATCAAAATGAAATGATCTCAAGTCATATGGATGCCTTTCTATGTCTGCCTTTCTCTAGGAAATCTTTAAAAGTGGAATTTTCCAAAATGCTGCCTTGGTAAAGGATTCTGCAGGTAGATAGGTCTGGGCAGAGTTCAAATTTGTGTGGATATTGGAAAGCTGTACAGAATTATAAAGATTAAAGTTTAAATCTATGTTTCATTCTCAATGTTATTTGATCACTGAAATTGTTTTTAAAAATCAAATGTACAAATATTCTAAGATATGTCTTTAGAGAAAAGCTCATCTGACATAAACTGAAGGTGGAATTTTTCAGAATACTTATATCGTTTTCATTTTTAAAGGTTTTTCTTTTCCCCTTTTCATTAGTGTTTGTTCTGCATAATAAATGCATTAATCCTGGGTACTGGTATATATATATATACACACACATGTACATACATATATATATATAGTCTTGGTTCTCTTTTACTTCCCCTTAGCCTCCTTTTGATCCTATGGACTTAGCCACAGGTAGAAAACCAGATGAGGTTGAGCTCTTGCATACATGGTTATGCCACAGTAGAAGAACTCACTCTTTGAGATGGTTTCCAGTTACTCAGAACCATTTGTAATGAGACAAAACTAGAATTAAAGTTTTACCTGAAAAGCTCTTTTTTGTTTTCTCCTCCCACCAAAGCAGCTTTGCTTTGACCATGTAACCATGAAAAGGTATTCACCTACATTTCTTCTTCATGTCTATAGATGGGAAACCATTGTTGTTACCTGTTTATTTTTGCTCTAAACTATTATAATACTTGATTAGAAATAAATTAAAAGGGCATTTGCTTTAAAAAGCCTCTCATATGTCAAGTTTCATGGAACAGAGTTAGTCCAGTACAAAAATCAAATTGTTTCATGCTCAGTGTGTCTTACTGTTTCTCAAATAACAGAATTTTGCCTACCACTATCATACTATGTGGTATTATATATTTAGTATTTTGCCTTAAGTTGTTTAAAGTTTTTCTTATGTATTGACACTCCTTTGTCCTCAAGAACCAGAAAAATCATACAAAACTTGAGATTGGTGCTTCTCTCTTTGAAATTAAATATTAAAATACAGACAGAAGGAATACAATCAAAGATTGTCTATGAACATCCTACAAGTACTTAGGTCTTTTACTGACAACACTTTTCTGTAAAGTGTCAGTTCAGATAGTAAGTATTCTAAATTTTGTGGGTCACATAGCCCCTGTTATAGTAACTCAACTTTTCATGTGAAAGCAGCTGAAAATAACATGTACTGAACTGGGCATGTCACTGTTCCAATAAAACTTTTATTTACAAAGACAAGAGAGGGCTGGATTTGGCTTATGGGCTGTCATTAGTGAACCCCTGCTCTACAGAAACAAAGAGCTGATTGATGTTTCCACTTTCTAAGTGACTATATTGCTTTATGTTAGGCACAAGCTAAATGCACAACCCTGGGCAATAATTGAAGTGCAAAATTTCTTATTTACATTCTACCTCTGGTTTCTGAGATTGTCCCAATTTCAAGTCATTTGCGTTGGATTTGAGGATCAGATTCATCACTCTGAATCTCGTAAGACCAGTATTAAAATAAAAATCGGGAACCAGCATCTGCATCAAATATATGGATATGGTGAGGCAATCTACTACCTCCTCTTACCTTTTTAATAAACTTTAAAGGAAAGATCTGCTCGTGATTTTATCCTGAAATATTATTCTTCATAGGAGGGTAAAAAAAAAAATCGCACAACCAAGCAAACTGGCTTCTTAAATTATTGACACATTAAAATTTAAAATGTTAATTAACAGAGGCTCTTATCTAAGAGAAGCAAGTTTACCATTAATTCCCAGCCTCGCTGAATCTAGTCTTCTGTACATCTGTTGTTTGACTGGGTTGTTCCAGAGTTTATCTGAATACCTTCAAGATTCACAAGGGCTCCTAAACTCCTCAGTTCCTACACATCGTGGAGAACAGTGCTCACTTCTGCCAACCTCTTTCTTGGGCCACATCATCGACCTTTGCAGACAGGAAAAAGATGCGCTGGCATAATAATAATCCCTTTTCCATTCACTGTTTTCCAACTTAGACATTCACAAATGGTGCGTCTGAGTAGCATTTTTCATGTTAACATAGCTTCTGCAAACATATGGTCCCATTAAAGCCTCCCAGTAATTCAGGGAACTAGGAATTATTATCCTTCTTTCGCAGATGAGAAGCTTGAGGTTATACCTACAGCTGAACTGCCAGCCACTCTTGGGAAGACGCTGGAGGTGTGCCAGCCAATTCATGCTTGATAGACTGGGATTGCCAGGTGCTCCTCAAGGTGACTCTTTTCAGGTCTGCTTTGCTGTGCTCACCATCCCAGATCCTACAGCAATCCAGCTTTCCGTCTACCATAGTGGCTCCAGTGCACTCCATTCAAGAGGGTCACTCATCTGTAATACTGAAACACTCTCAATTAATAACATTAACTTCATTTCCTAATTGATTTCACACTCCTAATTCTATGCTCACTATTCTCCTATACTTCATTGCTCTTTCTGATATACAGAGGAATTCAACTGAACTAGTTTAGTCTTGGCAGAATTGCTAAGCTAACCTTCAGTTGCAAAAGGGAATTGGGAGAATTAGAATGTGTCTTAGTGACTTTTATCATTGCTAAAACAAAATACCCAACACCTAAAGTTAAAAGAAGAAAGTTTTATTGTAGCCCCAGTTTGAAGAGGTTGCAGTTCCTTGTTGGCTGGCTCCACTAAGGCAGGATGTCATGGCAGAGGGGCATCTCAGTAGGGAAACAGTCCATGGAAAAGCATGACAGGCAGAAAGCAGTGAAGTAGGAAAGTATAGAGAAAGCAGCAAGAAACAAGTGACACAGCAGCCCTTTTCCTGTCTCTTATATTATCTCCAGACAACCCATATTTAGTATAGGTGGCATGCACATCCAAGAAGGGCCTCCCATTGTTCACTCCCAGTACTCTACCAAATCAGTCAGTAGACTAACTTAGTAATCACACATTCTTTAGACCAGCGTCACACACTTAATCAAGCACCATACACCTTAGATGCAGTCACCTTTAAAAATCCCCACCTATGACTCGTAAGGCTTTGGGGGGGGGCATCTAGACTCAAGCCATGGATAATTATAAAATAGTTAACATTGATTAATCCATTTTCTGAAATCTGTAAAATATCTGAGTAGTTTCACCTAGAACCCCAAAACATTATAACTTTAAAGCAACTTAAATATCACCCTGTTGAACATTTATACTCAGTGGATGTCTTAGCTACTTTTCTTGTTGCTAAGTCAAAATACCTGGCATTCAAAGTTAATGGAGGGAAGGTTTGTTTGGCTTATAATTTATGGAGGTTTTGGTCTATAGTCAGCTGGCTCCAAGGCAAGGTGATATGGCAAAGGGGATCACAGAGGAGAAATAGTTCATGGTGGGTAAAAGGCAACAAAACAAGCAAGGCAGTAAGACAAACCCATTTCTGTCCCTTATATTGCATTCAGGCTATGAGGATTAAGGCAGTGCCAAAGTAATCAATGGACTAATTTAGTAATCACCCACTCCTAATCCTGGCATTGCATTAGGAATCAGTCATACATTTAGATTCAGCCACCTCTAACAAACATCCCACTTATGACCATATAAGACTTTGGGGGAACATCTAAGCACAGACCATAACAATGGATGCTCAAGACAGTGACTAACAGTAATTAATAGTAAAATTTATTATTTCATTAAAGCCTTCCATATGCTAGAAGACCTGAAAAGAGTGACCTTATGATCAGTACATATAATGCAGATGGGTTGTAACTCTGGCTTGGAAATGGAACAAATGAGACTTGTTGAAAATAAAAGTCTTTTTTATGACCTTACTACAGTGAGTGGCTGGTGGAGCCAGGGTATGAGGCTGAGCCATCTGACTCCAGAGCTACCATTATAACATAGTTCTTGCAAGCAAAGCCTAAAGATAGGATGAGAATGGCACAGTACTGTGAGAAGGGGTGTCACCTCCGTGGTCTTCTGCTCATAACTTCAAAACCCACTCTAGCAAGGAAGAAAATGTCAGACAAACCCAAACTTAGGGATATTACATGAAGTACCTGACTAGAACTTCTTAGATGTGTCAGTCATCACCTGTAAGGATGACCTGAGACTATTAAACCATCAAAGGCCAGAGGAGGCTGAGGAGATGTGATCACTGAGTGTAATATAAAATGTTGGTGAAAGAGATCCTAAAACAGAAAAAGTTCACTATAGGCAATCTCAATTTAATTAATAATAAAGGAGTTGTGGAGTTTAGTTAATAGCAATAAATCAATGTTTAATCCTTTCTGTGATGAATGTATCATAGAAATGTAAGATAGCAGTTCTGGGGAATCTGAGACAGGAGTATACTGGAATTGTAAGTCTCGATGCAACATTTCTATAAATGTACAATTATTTTAAAAACGTATATTTGTATTTTAAACAGAACTCCTAAAGCTTGGACTGGGCTTCAGACGTCTGTGGGGATTTTGGCGTGCATTTATGAAGTGGAAGTTGAGTTAGTGAACAAAACTGAGTCACACTGGGCACGATACTCAGGGGCAGGACCCTGTGGAGAACATCTGAAGCCGAGACAGAAGGTGGAGTGCAGGGCTATGTTCACACAGCCCCCACCCCTGTGCCAGGAAGTAGTTGCAGACTCCCTTGCATTTGAAGGCATTGATCAAGTTTTTCCCCCTTTAATTCAAGTAATGTCATCTTGTTCGTAAGAAAGGAATATTAGTGAAAGCCACAGAGAAACTTTTCCTTTTCAGATGTACTTGCGTCCAGAGCACTAAATTCCTAAATGTTACATCTGAGCATAGCAGCACGGTAGAATAAGCCAGGGACCTGAAAAAAAAAATCAGTGCCCAGTACCCACTTCCATAGACACTAATTTAACTGGTCCCGAGTGAGGCTAAGGTACTGACATTTTTAAAGTTTCCCAAGGGATTTTGATGTGAAGCCAAGATTAAAATACCACTGGGCAGGCACTTTGCCCAGAAAGAGAAAGTTATTGAACGCACGAGAAGGGAAAATGAGCAGTGTGAATGCAGGAGAGAGTTGGTGTGGAAGTGAGGCTCGTACTGCTCCAGATAGGCAGAGGCCTCTCAGCAGAGAAGCAAGCACTGAAAGGGACGCACAGGCCTGGAATGCGAATGCTCAGAGGCTAGTCTGACCTTTTCTCAACAAGAGCCTGTTCAGAACAGTACTTGGGGGGCACTTGGTCTCTAAGTAACAGCATACCCTCTGCTTAGTGAATTCCTGGTTTCCTCTGCACTTTCCCCCTTGCATATTTCAGAGGACTCCTTTAGAGTCAGCCCTGTGCCTAAGTGGACACTTGTCAGTTATGTACTTGAAAGGTGTGCGAATAAGCAGCCTTGTCAGCTAAAAAGGAGGCTGACTTCTTGCATTTCAAATGAATATTGACTGAAAATTCTGGAGGCAGAAGGAGAAAAAAATCAAAAGTGAGAAAAATGGCTGACTCAGGACAACTTCAATGCATATAGTGTGAAATAACATCATTAACAGAATTTGACCAGGGGTTGGGATTATGCAAGAGCCACTTGCAGCAAAACCTCAGATGGGTTGGGAAAATTGTTCTGCAAGCTTCTGTATTTATAAGGTTACGAAGAACTAGAAGGTTACTTGAAGAAATGTACATAATAGGTTAGGGTAGTTTGAGTAGAGATGGCTGTTGCTACAGAGCAGTTAGTGACGTATTTTCTGAAACTTCATAAACCGATAACCCCTGGTCTTTTAAGTATAATAGATTTGAAAGCAAACTAACTAATCATAATCATTTGAACTGCAGTTTACTGAATCTAAAAGCTGAGTTTACCCAATTCTGTCCCATGGAATGATTAAGAGAATTAGATAGTTCAATGCACGGGATTCTGTGACTTGTCCCTCAGCTATGTAAACAGGAAGGAACAAGACCAGGTTTCAGGCTCTGCCCCCTCTGTGCACTTCGGTTTCACTTCTCTCCCTTTTCCTGATAGAGAAGCCAAAGTGATGCATAGCCCGTTCACCATAGTGGGCGCTGTGCACGTGACGTGGACGTATGGTTTCTAAAAGGACGTCAGAAAGCTTCTTCCCTTTCCTGGGTCCATGTCTGTGTCATTTTAGTATTCTTTAGACCGAGAAAAATTATAATAAGCCCATATATGAGAAGAGCATAAAGAAAAACCAAATCTCAGCTGGGCGTGGTGGTACAGGCTTGTAACCTAGCACTTTAGGAGACTGAGGCAGGAGAGTAAGATAACTGTGAAAAAAGAGCAAATGGCTTAATAAGACTCTTTCAAACAAAGGTAGTAGCAGAATAGGGAGGTAGGAACATAGCTCAGAGTAAAGGCCCTTTGGTTTAACCTCTCAAATTCAATGCTGGCTCAGCCTTCTAGCATAGGCATTCTTTGGCAAGTTACTGAACTTCATTCAGCCTTGTAAATGAAATGAAGGATGGTTATGATACCAATTTACAGATTATTGAGAAAGACTGAATGAAGTAAATCACCTGCTTAGCATAGAATTTAGGACATGGACATGTTCTACAAGTGTTAGCTGCTATTAATATCAATAATATCTTTTCATTTTTAAAAAATATTGCTCTATTATTTTTATTCCCTAAGAAAAATCACAAAATTACTTCCATGGTAGAGTGTTTCCCTAGTACACATGTCTTGGATTCAAACCCCACTGAGATCAGGGGGAAAAAGCTTCCCTTAAGGAATACACCCTTTCCCAGGGAAATAATCTCTTTTTCCTTTATGCACCTATGACACTTTATAGATTTGTCACAAATTTACCATTTGACATTCCTGTTTGTGTTTTTGTCTTATTCTTTCATTCAGAAGATAAGTTAGTTGGTAACCTCGATAATCTTTAGTAGCATATTCATTTCAAAGAAAGTAATAAGCAAACATTTGTATACTTTAATTTTCAATAATAATAGCAATATTTATGATATCGTTAAAGGGATAATTTAAGAGATGGTACAATGCTTGATTCATAGAAAATCTTGAGAAATGTTATTGCTATGTAGTATATGCTATAATATTTCATGCATCATCTAATCTGTTTCTCAGACCAGTCCTATCAGCTGACATCTATTAATACTCCCATTTCACAGATGAGATTGAGGCACAAAATGAAATTATGACTTTGCCTGCCAAACCATGTAGTTATAGCCAAAAAATGCCAGAATAAGGACCATCTGAACCTCATGATATTTAAAGGCTTTTATCTTAAGCAGTAAGCTGGGATTATTGGATTTTATGCCCAAGTAGCAGATGGGAAAATTGACAAACTGAAAATTGATTCTGAGTCAACTGTTCCTGTGGGTTATGCATGCAAAGAAGAGGTTGTTTTAGATGAAAGAAAATTTAAGGTTCAACTTGTATCAAACCCAAGTAGTGTAAAAAATCAGTTAAATTTCCTTAAACCACTGATCAAAGGGCCAAAAATGGTTTAATTTTTAAAAGCACATGTAACTTCTTTTAATATGCTTGACTGATCAAGCCAGTAAAAACAGTAAAAGTGGTTTAGTCAATGAAAAACATCCAAACTTTCACCTTGGTCACCAGGCCAAGTTGGCCAGCTAAGCAGATGGTTGTAATAGTCAAGCAGGTGTAGATAAAGTCTCTGAGGAATACACTGAAAGAAGCAATGAGCAAATTGTTCTCATGTCTGTGGAGAACTTTTAGTCTGTGCTCTGAGGTATCTGGCCAGAGAAACTGGCTAAGCAAATGTAAAGGAGGGTGAAGGATCATTGTGGAGGAGCTTGGGGACCTTCCAAGAGAGACATAAACTGTGCAGTGCTGCTTTTTCTACAATTATAGCTTTCTAAATCTGTTAGAGTAGATTAGATGGCTTTGACCAAGTCACTTGGTGAAGCACCAGACTTAAGATTCTTGTAGTAAATACCTTAACATTATTTATATAACTGAACAAGGCATAGACCTAGAAACAATCCCTTGACATAATGGTAAAGGGAATGGCTCTAGGCCCAAGATATAGAGAATTCTGAAATGATCTGATTTATATCTCTCAGTCCAACATTGAAACTTGGGAAGTAATGTTTTCAGTGAATTAACACACACTGCCCTCATTCCTCGTGCACATTTAAACAAACTGGAAGGTCTACTGAATCTTCAGCTGGAATTTTCATTGGTAAGCAACATAGGAGCCAGAACTCCTAGAGCTCATCTGGATCAATCAACCTTTTCTGTAGCAGTAGAATAGTCTTCTAACCTCAATAAGGCACATCAGAGTTCTGGCTCTATTACACAAGTACATTCAAGGATGACCTGGTCTTAGAAATGTGGGTCGATGGGCTGGGAATATAGCTCAGGGGTTCCGGCACCTGTCTTACAAGCGCAAGGACCCGGGTTCGATTCCCGGTAACCACATATCAATACTGGGTGTGGATACTCACCCCAGCAGCAACCAGCACCACATACCACCATGCCGAGTGTGGTGGCTCACGCCTGTAATCTCAGCACTCGGGAGGCAGAGGCAGGAGGATTGCTGTGATATGAGTTTGAGGCTGAGCTCAGGGCCAGCCTGCACTACAAGGTGAGACCCTGTCTCAAAAAACCTAAAAAAAAAAAAAAAAAAAAAAAAAAAGAAATGTGGATCGAGAGAAAGAGGTCCCCAACAAATGAAGAGTCTGGGTTCCTGCCATCCTAGCCATATGGTTCCATATGTATTCCACATGGATGGTTGGAGGGGTGGTGGAGATGGTACCAAAGGAAACATTATTCACATACTACTATAACACTAGATATGGATTTACTCGTGATTTTTTTAAAGTCCCTTCTGGCCCAAGTGTTGTAGATGGATGGATAGATACCTAGCCAGCTATGGTAGGTAGACAGACAGATATAAGTCAAGGGGGAAAATAAAGATCTGTTTAAAAATGAGGGCAAGCCAAAAGGAAGAAAGCCATTAGAAAAGCTGCACAATTGAAGTTACTTCTAAATCTGTCCTTAAGGAGAGAAATGAAGAAAATAAATTTGGTCAATTAGAAAGTAATGAAGACCTTGCAAAAATAAGTATTGACAGAAAGCCGACGAGGGATTTCTTGTGTAATTTGAGTATAACGTACACTGTAGGAATCAGCAGGTCAGGATGGTATGCAGCCTATGAGATTAAAAGAGCTAGTATGAGGCCTATTGGATTTTAAGGTGTTATTTCTGTAGTCAGCAAGTAGAATTGTGATCTTAAATGAACTCAGAAGTAGGACACACAGGGGTTCTGAACTTCAAAAACAGTACAAATCAGGTAATAGCGGATATTTAGTCAAGGTATGACTGGTGTCTAACAAGGTAACAGGGCTGAAGGATGTCCCAAACCAAAAACACACACACCAAAAAAAATAATGAAAGGCAGGTCACAGTCTATTAAGTTACCTTTGTGATATGCTGACTATTATTTATAACTAGACTATTGCAAAGGAGCATAAATCATTTCAAATAAACAGTTCCTTCTTTAGTTTATCAGACAGAAACACAACATGTCATTTTCTTAGAACAAAGACTGAACAGATCATTTATTTTTTTCTTCAATATTCATCAGGAAAAGAAAAGAGAGACTATAGAAATGAACACCTGTGGGTCCAAATTCCATAAGTCATCACTTCCAAAGCAGTTAGTGCACATGTGCAAGGCGACCGATGGATATGTATTTGGTGCAGATGGGACTTTGCAAGAGTCTGGGTGGTAAGCTGTTGAGAGATCCAGAATATGGAAAATAAATGAAAGTTTGGCAACATTTTATAGCTGTTGGTCTAAGACTTGGTTTGGTTTTGAGCCTACTAGAATTTGCAAAAATTATGGAGCAGACCTGTAAGAAAGGATATTGTAGAATGATGGAGCTAAAGGAATCTTAGCAAACACCTGATCCTACTGTCTTCCTAATACTGGTCAGCCAAGAAACAAAAATTATTTTTCCTAAATACAGTTTTATCCATACCACAACCTGTATTAATGCTGTGTAGAGTAGGAGGTAGTTTCCTATGACACCATTCCACTCTCTGATGGAAGCTCATGGCATCTGTTGCTAGTTACCAGGCTGAATACGTAACTCTTAAATTAGAAAACATTAAGAGAAAACTTCATTGATAAATGTAGGAGAGATTAGTTATTTATATAAAGTAATTCAAAATAGCCAGTCTTTTGTGGTAGGCAAATGTTCTCTCAAATGTCAACATACTAGATAAATCTAAAGGCAATCCAGGTATTTATGGAAGCCTCTGGCCAGGGCAAGGACTCATTTCATCCTCTGTGTAAAGAAATATCATGAAAGAAGGGCAAAATTATTAAATTTTGGAAACACTTCTGGGTTAAAAATAATCCTTGACATTGGAACAATTCCAGAGAAAAAGCATATAATTAAGAGAATGGAATAGAGAAACTGATTTATAGAAAGAATTAAAGCAACACATTTTTTATGCATCTGTCACAAATAAGGGCATGTCTCTGACATATATCAAGGATTTTAATTGGAATAATGAGTTAATCCAGGGAGAGATGATTTAGGCATGATATTAGAGGACAGGATAACATGAAGGGATTGGGGAATTACCTGTTGAAATGATGAAATTGTCATCTTCCAAATGAAAGTGTGAGAAAAACAGAACAATTAGGAAGACAGTGCTTAACAGTAATTTTATATAGAAGGATTTAATTTTTAGCTTTTGACAAAACTGTGAGCTGGTAGAGTCATGCTTTCTGTGTTTCCTCCGTCTTAGAGAAACTTGAATTTAAGACGCATCATCAATTTAATAGCAGCTATTATGTGGTGAGAGGAAAAACACTGCATTAAATGTACAAGTTGATTGCAATCTACATCTCAATTACAAAACTGTTAAAATGTGAAAAATATATTCATTTTTGAATTGAAGAGCTATAACAGTTATTTAAGTAATATTACATATATATCTCTGTGAAAACGTATTTCCATCAGGCTCAATTCCTGACCATCCCCCTACTAATCATATAGCTTGCACGACTGTCAATGTTCTCATTAGTCAGTTTGTCTAATATATCCTCATCCCTTTTGCAGAGAACCCGTTCTCACGCTGATTTCTGGTGATGGGGACTTGAACCATTCCTTTGGCCATTATTGCCTAGATCATTATTGCCTAAACTAAGCCTGAGGTTTCCTTTGAGTTAAGTAGCAGCAGTAGAAGGGGAGTTTAAGTTAGAGTATAAAAACAGGAGGTCATGTAGAGTTGGGGCCCATGTTGGGTTGTGGCAAGATAACATCACAAACAACAGTGACATAGCAGTCCAGAAAAGGGAAAGAGCTGGTATGGATTGAGAAAGACAGAGTTCACATACAATGAGCACCAGAAACAAATAGATGGAAATGTATTCTATTCTCGTAAGAGGTTCCTGGTGAGTCTGTATGAAGCAGAATGGAGGAGAGGGTCTCTGCTTCATGTTTGAATATAGGTATCTGTGTGGTCTAAATAAATACAATGTGCAGTATGTATTTGAATTATCAGTAAAAACATGCTTTTGCCTACTCCATTTTCTTTTCTTTTTTTGAGATAGGGTCTGGCTTGCAAGGCAGGCACTGGAACCACTGAGCTAAAATCCCCAACCCAACCTATGCCAGTTTAAATGAGTGTCTAGAAGACACTCATTTCTTGATAAATAAAGGAATATTGGTTGACATCTGTGCTACCTACACCTCCTTTGTTCTCTGTCTCTCTACTTCTCCCTAGTTCATTGCTATTTCATGTTTATAACGAAGGAAAAGCTTCTCAGAGCAAACTGACAGACTGGATGGTGCGGCACACATATGGGAATTCTGCAGAATGAATAAACTGATGTAACTTTGAATGTCTTACATACCTGGTTGGAAAGCAGTTGTTTCCGCTGTCAGTGTGAGTGTGGTACCTACTAGTTGTGCCCTGTCGTAAAGCTGTGTCTTTGGTCTTTGCTCTTTGGGTGTTTCTGGACCTCTTTTCCTTTTGCTGCTCCCACAGCAGCTCATCCTGAGGACACGAGTCCCCTTTATACCACAGCCTTTCCCCACCCTCCACCCTCCCCTGGGCATTCTTTGCTCCGGGACACTGGGACCAACTCTTAGAATTTATAAGTCCTTTCTCCCCAGGGTCCCACATGGTAGTCATTTGATAACAGGCCATTCTGGCTTCAAGCAAACCTCATTTTCTGTTCTGAACTGCAGCAGTAGTTCTCCAAGCAAACGTATGGGCTGTTTGCTGAGCTTCCAGCTCTCATACATTTTTAATGATTTACAAAGAAAAGATTTTCCCCTCCTCTTTTTTTTGAAAATAATAAATATAATGACTTAATACACATCAAGAGGAATTGTTGGCTTGTGGTGACGGTTTTATAATTCCAAGTTCAAGGTTTTTATCCTTCTATTTAATTATGCACAATAACTCTCATAGAATATAATGCAATAACAAAAACATGCACCGATGCTGGCATAAGAGCCTGTTGTTTATTAGTATTGTTTCTGTGCTTTATGTTTGAAATAAAATATTTGAAACTAATGTTGGCCATGTTTTCTCTAAACTAGATAAAAAGTAAAATAAAAAAATTCCCCTTGAAAATATCATGCTCCAATCTTTGGAGATAAAATCCAGCAGCTCTTAAGATAGCAAATTTAATTTTATTTGTAGAAAGTACTGTGCTTTGTTTCATTACTTGCTCAGAGTTCTTTTTTAATACTAATAATTTAATAAAGTAAAAGACCAATATACTGACCTGTGTCCTCTATAGCACTAGAGTATTTCCTGGGGTTAAAAGGAGTAGTCTGCTGAAAGGTTGTTTTACCTTCTAACCTATTACTTATTTCTCATACTTTCTTGCCAGATCTAGTTCTAGCTTTAAGGGTCATTTTCAAGTTTTGGGAAACATGAAGTGATGAGTTGTCAGAATCTTTAAGTCAGACTTTTAAAAATTGTGATAGATTATGCTTTCTAGTTAGGACCGTTTTCCCTAAGATCCAACATACATGAATTTTGTATTGATGGATAGTAAGATTATTCCTATCTTATGGCTTAAGAGTATATGATTTTTTTGGTAGGAAGGAAGTCTATGTTCACTCTTACCAAATGCATTCTGCAAGAAACTTGTTCACATTGTGCAAGATTACATTCCAGCTGCAGGTAAGAGAAATTTAATCCAAAGTCCTTTCCTGGTAAAGCTCAGTATGTAGTTCTAGACTTTGGTGAGATTTCTGAGAGCTGGGATATTTTTCAGGATGATTGGACTGAGGACTTATATGTGAAGCTACGTTGGTGCTGAAAGACACCATGTAGGCATAAACTAGCTGCAAAAGGCAAGCAGATAAACTAACTGAAGCATTACTCTGAGGGGCTGGATTGGAAACAGCAAACCAGGTATAAGGTGTTAAGATGGAATCTGGGAACCTTAGAAAAAAACAAGTGCAGAGAACAGTGGCAAGTGCCTGGAGGGGGTCCCAAAGTGTGGAGAGTCCTGGGGGTCCTTAGTGTGCCCCTGGCCCTCTGTCTGTGTGAGAGGATCACAGCCAGTGTTTAAACTAGTGTACAAATTCTGAAGTGGACAGAGGTGGGGTGAAGTTCCAGCTCTTTCGACGAACAGTGATACAGGCGTGGGCAAGTCACACCATCGGCTCATCGTCATTTGCTTTATATGCGAAATGGGGCAAGTGAAACAGTCACTGCATCAGTGACTGCAGTTTAAACAATTATAAGACTACCCTTGGTTGTGATTCATACTGACTCGTTTTCCTGTGAGATGCTGCTTGTAATTCTACAAAGATACATATTTTTATCAATAGAAATGTAAAGGTTGTGTTTCTATGTAAGTACAAATCCACTGGATGTTCTTATTACCTTAAAATATTTAATTTTGACATTTTTCACTTTGAATAAATATTTTCACTGAGGCATGGTGATCCTTGAAGCAAATAGTACACCTAAGTAACCACATGCTCATTGAGACCCAGAACACCCTTGCTGTCCTAGAAAGCTTCCCTGTGCATCATCTTGCATAGACTCTCCCATGTGTACCACCCCCATTCCACATACACACCCTTTTCTGTTATCACTGTAGATTTTGAATGTTACCATTGTAGATCAGCTTCCCCTCTCCTAGGCTTCCTTATGAATGGTGCTAAACTGCATATCCTTCTTTGTGTATGAATCTTTGGCTCAGGAAAGTGTTTTCAGAATGTATTCACATGCGACAATGGCTCATTTCTTCAAATTCCTTTAGATTTTGAATTAGCATTCAATTTTATATATTTTTATTTTTCTATCTAGAATTTTGTGAGCAAAGATTCTATAAACATTATTTAATGCATCTTTTAGAACTGATGCTTTTACTTATTTTGATTTTTAAATTTATTTGGATTATACCTCTTAATAAATATTAGATCATAAGTAGATGTAAAGTTAACTTCATAAGACACCAACAAATTGATTTCTGAAGTGCTATGTCGTTTAACACTCTCATCAGCAATTTAAGAGTTTCCATTGGTTTTATATTATTAAAAAGTACCTAATGTTGTCAGTCTTTTAACTTTTAACTGCTGCAAGGAGAACATAGTGTTTTACATTGTGGTTATAAAATTAACTTAACAAGTTAACACTTTTATTATTATGAAACAGCCATCCTTTTCTCTGAAAGTTTTCTGTCCTGGAGTTTTTTTCTGTCTGATGTTAATACAGTCTACAATCTTTCCTAAGAATAGTGTTATGGAATATCTTTCATCCTTTTGCTTTTAACCTGTTTTTGTATTTAATTTGTTTCTTAGAGAAAACAAATATAAGAACTTTCTTACTTTTATCAGGTCTAGCAACCTCTGCCTTTAACTAGAAAATTTAATAATTTATAATTAATATAATTATAAATATGGTTGGGTTTAAACATTTTACCCTATATCTTTATCTGCCATGTGTCTTCTTTGGTGTCTTTTATCTTTTTCCCTGTTATATTTTGTAGTAATCAGTTTGGGGGGATTTTTAAAATTCTACTTAATCTCCTCTATTAGCTTTTTGGTTATATCTCTTTGTTTTATTTTCATTAGATTTACTTTGTTTTTCATCCTTGTTTTATTTACTCATCAGTAGCTTTTGATAAAGTTTATTTCTGCTTGAAGCAATTATTTTTGTTTTTAACTCCTAGAATTAGCAAGAAGCAGGCCTAGGTCTTAGACTTAGGATTGCAGACCACACTTACCTGGTTTTCTTCCTCTTTTTCTCATCAACCCACCTTATTCACTTTTGTGGATTTTTTTCAGTTCTCTGACCTGTACAGTTTTTGAGGCCACTACAGAGTTCAGACTTTGAGTTTCTTTTCCTTATAGTCATTGCGTCTCTAAGTTCCTTCATCCTCTGTCCGGGCTTTAAATACCCTAACATTTGCATCTTCATCAAGGTACCTGTGCCTTAACCTCTGGAACTGCTTCTTTAATTGCTTACCCACTATTTCCACCTGGAAGTTCAGTTGGTATGTCAATGTACAATGCCAAAGCTGAGCTCCCAATACCTCTATCCTTCCTGTCATCTCCACTCCACCCAAATCAGCTCTGCCCACAATCTTTCTTTGTTTCAGCTGGAATTGTAAGAGTTGCTTAAAGTAGAAATCTATACTCCTCTGTCTCACATGACACTTCTGACCTACCAACAATTCCTGTCAATTTCGCCTTCGAAGACTATCTGTCTTTCAGCTACTTTTTATCACCACCATTGCCAGCTCAGCTCAGGCTATCACCAGTTTTCACTGGGTTATTATATTAGCCTCCTAACTGGTCTCCTGCTTTCGCTCTGTCTCTTGCAGTCTGTTCTCAGCACAGGAGACACAGTGATCCTGCGGAGACATGCCTTACATCATGCGAGCACTTGGCTTAAGCCCTGCCAAATACTCCCTCCATCTCACTTAGGATAATGGAATAAAATAAAAATTAAAGTCTCTCCCACCATCTGTAGGATCCGTTATGATCCTTCTGGTACACATTTTGACATGACCCAATGTTACATTACTGTTTTAGAGATGGCTTTTCTGACTATACTCTGTATAAGTATCATTCTTCTTATATAACTCTTTTTTACATTTTATTTTTCTTTATAGAAGTTTCTATTCCCTGAAATTATACCTTTACTTTTTTATATTTGTCTGTCTCACTACAATGAAAGCTCTGTAGAGGCACTAGAACATACCTAGTAAAAGCTACATAAACAGTTTTTGAATGAATACCTTTTGTAACCCTTGAAATTTTTTCCGACCTGCTCATTTATTTGTTTATTTTATTTTATTTTGTTTTATTTTATTTTATTTTATTTTATTTTATTTGTGGTGTTAGGGATCAAATCTAGCACCTCACACCTGCTAGACAAGCTCTCTATCACTTAGCTATAGTTACAACTTCTGTCTATACATTTACTGTAAATCTCATTACTTCACTCTAGAATTTTGGAAGATACAGAATCCTCATTTTCAATTCATACTGTAGACTTCTGCAAAGTATGTGTGTAGGCACCACTTCCTAATCAGTTGTTAATGATAGAAAAAAAGGTATTTTTCTAGCTGAATATGAACATTTTTAACTAACAGACATCACCTTTTCATGGATTGGATTTTACAAGACAGTACCCTGATTTAAATCTTATTGTCAACACAGCACAGACTTCCCTCAGACTCTTTTAAACATGTGAGTTTTGAAAATTAGTAGAGACTAAAAGTCTAATTCTGAAACAATTGCACAGTCTTGTGCATGACAGATTTGGGGACTGACTGGAGATTGGAGTGGACACAGGGCTCTTTCAATTCTGTCTAACAAAGCCACGGACTAATGTTAAGGAATGTTTATGTGATCTCTCCACTGTAGAATCAGTTCTCCAAACACAGGAGTCTTTACAAAGATTCAAAATAATCATAAAACCATTGTAGCCACAAGACCTCCTCTAAGTTATCCCCTCAATAGTGAATGCTGCCTTTTCAAACCAACTCTTACACTGAGAGAAGAACTGTAATATTTCAGCCTGGAAGAAGTCCCTATTCCTGTGGCTCATTTACTTAATATCTGTGGTTCTTGGAAGGCAGTAAAAACCACTACAGACAGCTTAATGTGAATTCTAGTCTTAAGCCACATACAAAGAGCTTAAATAAACTTCAGCCTTTTTAACCAGGCTTCACTCTCTGCAAAATATTCCCTACCTGTCTATCCCCACGCTTTAGTGAATTGTTTGCCATGAGAAAACCTTTGATTGAAGTTCCTGGGAGTACTTAGAAGGACATTCAAAAGGAAGTGATATGATCTCCTTATGGGAGATATAAAGGGGACGCTTGCCCATAGACCATATACCACTATAGCCATAGCATGTAGATACAAGGGTATTTCCCATTTAACACAGAGCTGGCCTCACTAAATGCATGTCACATGGAAAGGCAAGGAGAATGAATAGAATGAAGAGGGGGTGGAAAAAAATCCATAGATGCTCATCCCTATTGAATGTTGACTTTTTGATGGGTAGACAGATAAGAACTCAACTAATTTTAAGTTTAATTACAGGGTTACAACTTTATCTTCACTGTACATTTGCACATTTGTAACATGTTGCTTCATGCTTACATTCTTTACTAAACTATAAATTCCATAATGGTAGAGACTGTGTTTGTTTTAAAATATCAATACTGTAGGTTGGGACTACATAGTAAGCCTGACATCAGAGCCCATCTCATTCGTGAGACTAACTTAGACCTGATTCTAAGTGGGTCTAAGGGTATTTCATATTTGTATTCTCCTCAGGGGATAGATTGATGTTTGACACAGGTAAGTTTTTCCCGAATAAACGCCTGATTGAAAAAAGTAGAAAAAGCCTGGTAATAAAAACATCTCTTTTATGTTCTTAGAATTCATTTTAAAAACTTGCTGAATGTAAAGCAGAAACATAAGGTATTTTACATATTCTGGTGTCTTTCTCTCAATAATGTGGTCAGTGATGGCCACATACAGTGTGTCATCTGCGACAGTGGGATTTCATCCCACCGCATAATAAGGAGAATTTTTGAGAATTTTCAAGCCACACTTCGACATTTCCACACAGGCCACATCATGATCTGTTTGCCATTTGTAAGGTAAAACACCATCATGAAAAAGAATATTTAATGCTATAAAGAAAAACCTTGCCTTTACCAGCTAATAAATGTCAGGTTACTCAATCCAACTGCATGGGGAAAAGGGAATCATAAAGTAAGATCATAGCCTCCTGTGATTTTCAAATCAAAATGGAAATTAAGAAACGAATGTTTAAAGTAAGGAAACAAATTTTATATATATGGGGGGTGGTAGGGTGGGTGGGGCTATGGGAAAAAATGAGAATTAAGTTGTGTCTTATACTGGTACAAATCCCCATTATGGAGTGCAATCATGATGTGTATATTTAATGTACCAATAAAGATATTGAAAAAAAAAGAAATGAATGTTTAATAATCCTTACTATTTGCTCTTTGGGAAGTCTGCATTTGTTGAGAGTAAGGATAGCATATGTTAGGAAGTAGACATGGAGATGAGGTTCTTTTTCACCATCCTGTCCTTTAGTATTCATTTTCATAAACTTTCTTGCTCCAGCATTGTGCAAATACAGTGACTCCCTGATGACCTCCCAGTGTGAGACAAGCCAAAGCTCAAGGAGATACAGACCTCATTGTCCTGACTCTGTTTAAGATTCAAGTGAGGGCACCTAAGTGCATTGAGTAGCTTCACTGCTTCAATTTCTTTGGTTCTGTGGCCTTTGATGGCCTCTTGAATTCACTACAAATAAAAAAGAAATGCCTTTCCTCAAATCTTCCAGAAAAAGAGAATTCAAAGTTCCGTCAGCATCTTGTATCAGGGATAGCATCCAGCCCTCAGGCATTCTGGAGAGCATTTATGTTGCTTCTACTGGGCCAACCTCATGTCCAAAAACATTTGGGTTATTGGATAAGTTCTGTACATTTATGAAGTTTGTTAACTTATACTAAAGGGTGTATTGGTGACAATATAATTTATGATAGCATTCTCTTTATGCTTTAGCTACATACTTTACAATGTTAATGTGTGACTATAAACTTCTCCCACACTTCATATTTTTTACCCGATTATGTGCTCACATACGCACTAAGAAGATAGTTCACTTCAGAGATGGCCACACTAGCAAAATAGAAATTTGTAAAATTCTGCTTATTGAAACACATCTGGTTAAATACAGTATGTAGTAGAAAACAAATGATTCATGCTGTCATGAATCACAACTGTAAATTGTGGGCAAAATACAAAAACAACTACCCAGGGGATCTCAAGAGGGAAACTAGCAGATTTGAGGAAACTAAAATTTAAGGAATGACACTGGTATAAATGAGGGTTGAGTTTTTGCAACTGTGCCTCACATCGAGCTGTACCTCACGATGAGCTCACCAGCCCTCTGGTTGAAGAGACCAGAGGCAGAGCCTGAGATAGGCAGTGGGATTGACCTGGGGCGCATTCTTAATAGTGGGCAATAGGCTTCTGCCCAGGCTTAATATTGTGGGCAGAAACAGAAAAAAATATTGATTATTACTTTTAACTTCTGAAAAATTAATGGACTTTTTCCATAGAGAAAAACAATAGAAGCAATGTGAAAAATTGACAGACACAGACTCTTACTAGCCACTCATAATCTCCTGTTTAAAGATACAATCACAGTTTTAGAATAGATTTTTATATGATAGAGACCAACAAAGACTGGTAGGACAAGTGAGATGATGGATTAAAATATTAGAGTAAAATCATCTTTAAGGATGAGGATACATGGTAACTACACACACACACACACACACACACACACATACACACACATTTTACTTAAGTCTAAATAATTACAAATAGTTACATTAAAAAGATAAGGATGGGTGCTGGTTACATGGAAATAATATGATGTCTTATATAAAGGATTTGAACATCGTTAGACCGTCGTATCTGTGGAAGGCCCTGGAACCAATTGCCACAGAGAGTGAGGCATAACTGTAAGTTCCTGGAAGTGCATTGCACGAAATGGCCGTGCCTTTAAATTTACTTTTCCTAAATCACTTGAAAAACCCAGTGCTTCAGCCCCATTATGTACCTGCCTAGTGCTGGAGTCATATGTGGTTAGAGCTGCTGTGTTAAATAGTGCAAAGGACAGAACACTTCCCTCCTTGCAGAATGTTCTGTTGGACAGTGCTGCTCAGAACAAGGAAGGCTGAGAGTCCTGCAGCTCTGTGCATTGGACAAAACACACCTGCATAGCAGACACATGCTGTGTGCTCTTTAGAATCGATTCCTGTCTTTTCCTGGTAAAAAAAAGACACCCTCTTCCCACTCTCAGCTAGTGATTTGGGTGGAATTGAGGCCTCTCCTAATTTAAAGGATTAGACATTGTGAACGTTGCCATGGAAGACCTGTGTGGTTCCTCTGGGCAGTTTGATATAAAGATGGGAGGTACAAAATCAGACTAAGTTTTTGGTAGCAAGAAGAGAGTGCAACCAGCTGAGGGGGGAGAAAACACTGTAGATTATAGAGCAGAGAGACAGAGGGAAACTGAATCTCTGAGTTATAACTCATCTGAAGTCCACCTTGCTTCCTTTGGATTACATGAACTCAAACTCCCTTCGATGTGTAAGTCATGTAAGTACAGTTCCCTGTCACTGGGAACACAAAGAGTCCGGAAAGATAGCCCTGATAATTGAGTGCAGTTGTGTGTGTTCCTGTTTGGACAATGATACAGCACAATGGAATGTTTTCAGAAGAGGAGGACCAGGAGGAGGGTGAAAGGACTTGAAGGAAACATCCTTCTTCCATTCCCATGACCAAATTAAGTGTTCATTCCCAGGCGAGTCCAAGTGGTTGATGTGACCATTTTGACATTTCCTGAATTCCCTTGGGAAGAAGGATTCTAAAAGCATCCAATCTTCCTTTAAAGTAGTATAGTAGGAGGAATTAGACCATTTCGTGAAGTTACTGGATCCACAGATCTTCTTGTATTGCCAGGACAAAAAATAAGACAGCAAATCATGTAAAATTACTTTCCTTTTAAATAGAAGTGACATTCATACCAGCACAAGGCTGCATTTTAATAACTGCACTACTCCAAAATGTGTCACTTAAGTTGCATATTATAAAAGAAAATCAGAGGATATTATTTTTGTGTCATTTTCTAATGCACTACATTTTTATAAAAATCCACAGATCGAGTTAATATTTTAAAGCTGTGTACATAATGAAATTTGAAATATTCTTTGAAGGTAACACTTCTTGGAGGCTGATAGAAATGCCAATAGTTGTCTACAGAGAATTGTATTCACAGACTTGAGAAAGAAGGCAGAAGGATTTGCTCTGTGCTCTCAAAACTGTTTTTAAACTCCATTTTGTGGCTGAATCAATTAAGCCTCACACTTCTTCCTCACCCCCTGCCCTTGTAATGAGAAAGAACAAATTCTTCACAGGTCACAGGCACTAACACGGAAGTTCATAGTCTTGTCTGCACAATGGAATTACCTGCAGGGCTTTAAAAATATGAATGCTATTGAACAAAACATTATAAAATAATACAGCAATTCTACCCCTAGGTATACATCCAAAAGAATTGAAAGCAAGGATTCAAACAGACACTTGTACAGCAACATTCATAGCCATGTTTAAGTTGTAGCAGCAACTCCAGTGGCCATAAAGAATTGAACAGATGTGTGAAATATGATGTATTCATGCAAGAAAACATCATTTGCCTTGAAAAGGCAGGTAATTCTGACACTTGCTGCAGTATTGATGAGCTGTGCGAATGTTATGCTAAGTGAAATAAACTAGATAGAAAAGAGCAAATATTGTGTGATTTCACTTAGATGGGTTACCTAGAATAAGGAAATTCATAGAGACAGATATATATATATATATATATATATATATATCTGTCTCTATGAATTATATATATATATATATCTGTCTCTATGAATTAGTATATATATATAGTATATATATATATATACTAATAGTTAATAGAGGCTGGAGGAGGGGAAAATGAGTCACTGAATAATGAGTGCAAAGATTATGTTTGTGATGATAAAAAGAATCTGGATATGATTGGTGGTTATGGTTGCACAACAATATGAAAGTATTGGGTTCAAACAGTTGTTCTCTCAAAATAGTTAAAATGGGGAATTTTATGTGATATATATTTTACCATATTAAAAAATATGAACGTCAGGTTCTCATCTCCAAGATTTTTAATGTAGTCGGTTTGGACTACAGCACACATACTGAGTTGTAGAGGCTACTCAAGCATTTCTGTGGTGCAATCTCAGACATCAAGTTTAGGGCAGTTACGTAAATAAGGAAACATACAAGTAGGAGCCATGGAATCATAGATAAGCCTGTGTACTATCTTCACAGGGAAGTTGTATTATTGGTCCTGGTTGAGTACTTCTCCAAAAGAAGGATCCTAGAGTATCCAGATCTCCTAAATGATTAAAAGAAGAACATATCTGGATGCTTATAAGAAGCCTAATTTTAAAATGATCTTAAAACCACTAAGTGATAAAATACGTTTGAGAACTATGCACTGTATATAACTCATGGGAAGACAACCATCCCATCTTGCTTGACACTGTCCCCATTTTAGTATCCCAAATCTTATATCTTAAGAAATCACTCAGCCCAAAAGATAATGGTTGGTTACTATTGTGCACTACTAGCTTTCATCATTTATTCTGAAGAGGCACATTTCACCATTTACCTAGGCCTTTGTTTGTTATTTGTTGACCATTAAAGGGGAACTTGCAGTCGTTTTCTCTCCCTGGGAACTCCAGTCCCTTCATACTGAGCCATTCCTAAAGAATGTGAACTCTAAGTACAAACTTGCTAGGGAACACAGCTTAAAAAAAAAATCTCTCACTTTCTTCTTTATTGGGCTTATGCCGTTAGGCTCCTTCTGTAGAAATTTTGGATCCACCACCGAGGCAGACAGTTTCTCAAGGCATAATTCTGGGAAGAAAGCCCTATGGTCAGAGCTGTGGTTTCTCATTCTACTTTCTGCAAATAAAATTTTAGGGTCATCAAGGAATGGAGGGTCCGAGGATATGGCTTAAGATCTGTCCCTGGTTGGGTTTCTATTGATCTCTGTGGCTGACTTTTCTTAATCACTTGTGGTCAGTTTTTCTGTTTGGATCTCTTTCCTTGGTAGGTAATTGATTTATTAACATATGTCCCAGATCCTCCCTTGAGCTCCGCTTTCTAGACACCATGTAGCGCTCTCCTCTACCAGACCTTTTCACTGGGGCTTCCTGCCTTGAAACCAACCGAGTATGGACTGAAATGTGAGGCAAAATAAACCTCTCTTCCTTTAAACTGTGGATGTCAGGTCTCGTGTCTCAGTGATGACTAGCACAGTCAGAGTACACCTTCTCAATCCTTGGCGGCTCCTGTCTGATGCATTTGGGCAACAAAATGTGAGTGAAGTGACGTATGCCACTTCCAAATGGGGGCATCGAATTGTGGACCCTGGATACCAACCTTTTTTCTTACTTGTCTCTGCAATTGAGGAAAATAATATCTTTATATTTCAATGACTATCCAAATTGGACATGCATTGAGTATAAGAAATAATTCTTTGTTGTGGTAATCCACTGAGATAAGAAGTATTTTTATTGTAGTATGATCTAATCCATTTTGACTGACATAAAGTAGAAAAATCACATATGGGAACCTTGTGATCTGGCTTAGATCTACAGCAGTATTCAAGGTGTAACACACCATATGAGAACACATTCCTTAAATTTAAAGTTATTTATTGTTGACACTTGGTTATCAAATATTCATGGAAATAAACTTCACTTCTACTAGCTTTTTGACCTGTCACATAGAACATTCTTTGATGATAGATGTGTTCTACATCTATGCTGCCAAATACACTAGACAGTAGCCACCTGCCAAGCTCGATGAGCCACAAATAAGACTGGTGCAATTGAAGAGATAAATTTTAAATTTTATTTAATTTTAATTAATACAAAGTTTAATCACCTCAGTGTCTTATAGCAATTATGTCAGGCACTGTAGCTCTGGATAACCTACTCCTTGCCATTTCAGATAGCTCCCAACTCCTTGAGTTCTTCTTTCCTTTTATCCTTTTGTGTATGGTCCTTCCTCCATTTAAAGTATTTCTTTTTGTTTAATCTGGACTCAGCTTTCAAGGCTCATATCAGTGATGACTTCTACCTGGAAGAGATCTAGTTCCATGAAGCCTTTTGTGGATTTTTGTTTCCCATCCAAGTACTAACCAAGCCTGACCTTGCTTAGCTTCCAAGATCAGATGAGATTGGGCACATTCAGGGTGGTATGGCCATAGACATTTTGTGGATTTTGTGTAGTGATGATCTTTCTCTCCTCTGAATCAGTGGAAAGTGTATCTCTCTCACATCTCCTTTTGTATAATCTTCAGCACATTAACCTTTTCTTTATCTCGGTACCATAAGCTCTGTCCTTAGTAGGTGCGCAATCATGAGTCTGCACACCTGACATTCACATGACCTTTAAATGGCCACACAGATGAATTCTAAGTGTAATTCAGAGTTCCTAGTGCTACCTAATATAGAAATACACCTGTGAGTGTGTATCAGGAAGGTTTGTCAGCCCATGGCTCACATTCAGCACTGTGGTAAAATTAAAAGCAAACTTTTATCACTGGTAATATCATCACACGGCAGAGGAAAAACAGGACCTCCTCTTCCACATTTGGCAATATCGTTAAAATTGGATTGTCAAGCATTATAACGGAGTTACCACTATTTTCTTTAGTCTCTAGTGGCACCAGAAAACTGGAAAGGTAGAGAAGTAATAGGCCAGCTTAGAGGAGGGAAAGAACATCTCCAGTGTTTAGTGCAGGACATCTAACATATACACTGTGACCTTCTTTAAGTAATATAAGAAAAAACATGGGCTTTGGAGTGATCCAGACTTTGGATAGACCAAGGCTTTTCATATCATAGTTAAAGGGCTTTCAGTAGCAAAAACTAGAAATCATTTCAAGTCAACACAAAAAACAGGCTTCCAGAATATCTCTTAAATCTAGTCATAACTGGACTACCTAGATTTTATTCTAAATATAATCTAAAGCAATTAAGGGATTTTAAATTAAAATGTGACGTGTAAAACTGGGATTGTTTATTTTCAAGACCTTTCTCTTTGACTATCAGTCCAGAGCCTATCTAACCAGGCCCACACCACAGTGTCCCTTGCTAGCACAAGTTATGAAGCCACTTCGCTGGTCACTTCAGACATAAACCTGTTGGTATTTACCCAGAGTATATCATCCTTTTTGTCGTATACAATCAGGTAATTGTAGAACTTATCACTCGAAACATAAACTCTATACTCATCAAACAATAATATCCCCCACCCGGCACCTAGTAATCTGTATTATACTTTACAGGTTATGAATTTGCTGATCTCAGGGGCTCATATAACTGGAATCATATATTTATCCTTTGTATCTGGTTTATTTTACTTAGCATAATATTTTCAAGGTTCATCTCTGTTGTAACATGTATCACAATTTTGTGGCCTTTTATGGTTGAATAATTATATATGTATATGTGATTATTTATATTTATATAATAAATTTTGCCCATTTTAATTAGGTTGCCAATTTTATTGTTATTATTAGGTTACAGAGGTTTTTATATATTCTGAATATTAATTTCTCAAATATATGACTTGTTAATATTTCCTCCCATTCTTTGGATTATCTTTTCAATATTTTAGTAGTATACTTTAATACACAAACATTTTAAACTTACATAAAATTCAGTTTAACCTATTTTTCATTTGTTTTCTGTAATTTTGGTTTCATGTCCAAGAAATCATTGCCAAATACAGCATCAGAAAAATTTTCTTCTCTATTCTTTTCTAATTTTTAAGTAGTTTTAATTAAAAAAAATCTTTATATTTAAATATTTGATTTGCCTTGAATTAATTGTAGTATATAGTATAAAGTAGGGCCTCTCATATGTAAATATCAAATTTACCTAACACCGTTGATTGAAAAGGCTATTTGATGGGGTTAGCATCTTGTCATTTCTTGTCAAAAATCAGTTGAGAAAATAGGTAAGAGTTATTTAAAATACTGAAACTGTTCATTATTTTTACCTGATAACTTAGAAGCTATAATGGAGCATAGAGAAGCAGACAAAACTTACTCATAATCCACTGCTCAGATTACAATTTCATATTTTTTTACCCTCTTTTTCCTCCAAAGTCATAGCAAAATACAGATAATAATTGCATCTATTCATCAGGTTAAAATGCTATAGAAACAGAATGTTCTCCATTTACTCCCTCTGTTTACAGCTGGAGTTAGAAGCCTTCAACTTTATATTTGAATGACATATAGAAGTACCAATCCTCATTTTTTCTCATTCCCCTGCCCACCCTACAACCCCCTTACTGGCACAAATTCTCATTGTTGAATGCACTGGTGATGTATATATAATGTACCAGTAAAGATTTGAATTTTTAAAAAAGATGTACCAATCCTTTGGAAGGGGGTCCGGATAGTATGGATGTTTCACTGGCCAGTTGGCTGGAAACAAGTTCTAGTCCATGGGTAAAGAGCAATCTGACACTGTCATTCTCCTACTCACTGGTGTGAAATGGACCCTTCTGGAAAAGATATATAGGCAAACTGAGAAATATGAATTACAGAATAACTTACAGCATAGAAATATGTGAATACTTTGTATTTCTATATGAATTATGCTAATATAAAATAATTTGATTTAACTCAAACAAGCACTCAGATGAATTTTCTGTATATTTTGTCTTATATGATCTTTTGTTTAATATTTTTGTTATTTTACAATTGAAGAAATAGAAGTTTACTAGAGATTGTAGATCTAGTGGACAGTTATTTGAAAGGTTACAGGCTATCACTAGAATTCTTATATTTTCTCTTCTAATATCTTTTCTTTGGATAACTTCTCTTCAGTGTCTTTAACATATATATTATGAATCTGTATCTATGTACCTGCCTACTATTCTGAAGTTCAGATACTTTAGAACTAGTATCTGTTGGTGGATAGTGCTACAAGAATTTTTGTTATAAGCCAAGAAAGAATTTTTGTTACAAACTAAAATTGAACATACTGACTACCTTGTGAATGTAAATTTTCCATCATTGGGAAAAATTCAAACTGGACTGAACATTATTAATTATAAGTCAAGCAGATGGACAGTGGTAGGAATAAATAACACTAGAATTCTATTTTTTGGGGGGGAGTGGTGCACTAGCACCCTTGGGGGCAATGTGAATAACTAGGGGACATTTGTGGAAAGTAGAGAATATGCATCTTTTCCTCTGGTGGGCATCGTCCTGCACCAGAATGAGCTCCTCTACTTTCCCTCCCTTCCCCTTTTACCAGGTGCTTTTTGTGTGGGACACAACCTGTGCATCTGATAGTAACATTCCAGTTGTAAGACACAAAAAAGCAATTCTGAGCATCACTCATTGTTTGTGAGATACAGTACTGCCACTATTCTCAAGCTTCGGTGAGTAGAATAGTTGTGGGAGATTTTTGAAACGCCTAAGACTTACCTCAAAGATTTTGATTCAGGTGAAATAGGTGAAAAGACTCTAGAGGTTTTCTTTTAGATTTTGGCCCCATTTGCCTTCTCAGGAACTTTTTTTTCCCCACAGTGCAGAAGGGAGAAAGAATGACTTTTGAACTCAGTGTTAGTTCAACTTGACTCTATCCTTAGCCACAGACAAGTTTGCCTAAAAGGTTACCAAGCTCCAAGTTGATGCAACCAGCCCCCTTCCTCAAGAATTTAGAATCAGGATAAAGAAAAGCAATTCTGAGTTGATCTCTTAAGCAGAAGGAATTTAAGCCAAAAAATGGCGTTGTTCACTCTCCAAAATAGGAAATAGGGGAAGCTATTTCAGAAAATGGGAGAAGCAAAAATGAAAAACAGTAAGGAAGTATTGTTCTGCAAGATAGTCCTATATCTTCACAATAATATCTAAGGGTGTGGGTCAGTTAATCAGGACCAACCAGAAAAGGTCCACTAAAGTGGCATTGAACAGGGATCTTTCTGTTCTAATGCTTATGAACAGTTATTTCCTTTCACGGTATGCCACAGCAGAGACACGGCTCATGGGCTGGCATCTGCTCACCACTCTCCTCATGGATGTGTTTTTGCTGTCTGTATGTCTGTGAACACTTGGAAGATTTCATTTCTGTGTTACAGGGGTTGTATGAGTGCAAGAGAGATTTATGGGGCTTTGTTTGACTTAACTGTAGCTTAGAGGGTTTAGTGAAAAAAAAGAGAAAGGTGCAAGTGAAATAAAGGTGAGCCAAGAAAAGGAGTTCAAGAAATCTGTATTTGAGGCGAAATTCAACCATTTCTCCTCAGAATTCAGCCCAAATCTTACTTTCTTTAGGTGTACAAGATATTGTTTTGTCATTTCTAAAAGT
The DNA here is from genome assembly GCA_004026965.1 of Petromus typicus. Lineage (NCBI taxonomy): Eukaryota > Metazoa > Chordata > Mammalia > Rodentia > Petromuridae > Petromus > Petromus typicus. The sequence goes on along the minus strand of PVIR01000880.1, from coordinate 31,275 downwards.
TCACAGGGATCATTGATTCATACATGATAAATCACCTCTGAGAGTGGTTTTGGGGTCAAAGCTGTGAAGCCTGTACATGGCTTTCCAAGGAAAAACTTGGGGTCACTTCAAGCATGCTCTGTTATTGGGCATGCTTAATTGGGAGGAACATTACACCAGAGAGACAAATAATCTTTCCATTCTTAAGGAAGCCTGGACTGTTTTTCTAGCACACATGGACATCTCATAATTATTCTTAAGTAACTCAGAGAATTTTAACATGAATTGAGTTATGTGTTTCTTGTTAAATGGATCAGATTTCAACAAAGCCCGGGAAACATCTTGAAAATCACATGAATGCAATTTCCAAAGAAAACAACCCAAGAATTACTGCCAAAGAGTTTTATTTCCACTAGGAAGGAAGAGAAGAGTTTCATTTTGTCCCCCACACAGACTGCGTATTTAATTTGTGGTCAGCAATGGAAAATATCGCTGATTTTGCTAAATTCAGAAGAGAAGAGAAATAAAGGGGGCTATTGTTACTTGAGAGATAAAAACTCTCTTTCTCTTGCATTAGTACATTATTAGTCTTTTCAATTTGAGTCTATAAATATTGAGTGTTACAGTGTGGGAGGCACCATGAGAGGCAGGGGAAGAGCTTACCACTGCAATGCCTGTCCCCATGGGCCATACAAATCAGACCTACAGGCCAGCGGCTGCCAGCCCACATAGTGCCCTTGTGTAGATTAGGAAAAGATGCCCCTGCCAGGCACTAGCACCCTTGGGGGCAATGTGAATAACTAGGGGACATTTGTGGAAAGTAGAGAATATGCATCTTTTCCTCTGGTGGGCATCGTCCTGCACCAGAATGAGCTCCTCTACTTTCCCTCCTTTCCCCTTTTACCAGGTGCTTTTTGTGTGGGACACAACCTGTGCATATGATAGTAACATTCCAGTTGTAAGACACAAAAAAGCAATTCTGAGAATCACTCATTGTTTGTGAGATACAGTACTGCCACTATTCTCAAGCTTCGGTGAGTAGAATAGTTGTGGGAGATTTTTGAAACGCCTAAGACTTACCTCAAAGATTTTGATTCAGAATGACTAAGGTATAATCCAGAAACTCACATTCATAACACTCTCCCATAAGTGTTTCTGATGCAGGTTATCTAAGAATAGCAGCTGGATACATGAAGGTATAAAGACCAAAGGCTGTGAGTCATCTAGGAAGAGATGTGATCCAGACTGGCTGAACTTAGTGGAGAAGCTTTACAGAAAATGAGGAATTTTAGTTACATGATAACTTAAACAACATTTTGGAATTTTTGCCTTAGTAGAAAAAAAGATTTTGTTTCCCACAATTAATGAAACATTGCTCAGATAGTCTTATATGACATTGTTCAAAGGGAAAAAAATGACTGCTGAATAAAACTGCTTCTAAGATGAAACCCTAAAATAAGCTTTGTTTGGGGAACTGAAACTTTTATAGCCATTGCTACTAACTTCTGCCTTTGGATGAGGAAAAAAAATAAGAAGATAAAAAATCCAGCTGGGGACTAAGGCAGAGACTGGCAGACAAGCAGACCCATAGATATACCTCTGGAATGGTCTGTCCTGTCTGCTTCACACAATGTTCTTCACAGAGAACCTGACTCTTCAAGGTTGCACTGATAAGGCACTATGCACTTAACAGAAAACAACCCTAGCTCCTGGCACAGCAGAGTTTTCTCTGGAAATAGTACTGTAGCAACATGCAATGGTGTGGTGATTTCTATTAAGAATTTTCATCAGTTTGTTTGCAGCTTTTAGCCCAAAGCCTTGATCTTTCTTAAAGAATGATATTTTATAATAGGTAAACCATAATCAAAGTAGTCTCTGACACTAAAAACTTTTGTTTTGTGCTCATGATAGCAATAGTTACCTTCTTGTTGTTATACACAAGATTTGGAAAAGGGAGTATCCCCCATTATCATTGGTTCAGTCTCCCAATTTTGAAGTTGGTCTGCAGTGAAAGTAAGAGTTTTATCTGTAAAAGCATATTTGAGAACATCCAGAATGAGAAAAGTAGGAAGAGAGGCTCAGGATTGACCCACAATATAGCTGTACAGTGGTATAACAATCCCCATGACCGCACCATCCCGGTGCTGGAGAATCACAGGTGAAAAGCACTGTGACTATTAACCCGTCGCTGGATACTAACAGGCTCCTTCCATTGTGTCGAACCTGGAGCAGAAGAGCCTTTCCACTGCTTTGGGTCATCTCTGCATGAGGCCAGCGTGAAAATCCTAAGTTATGTCTTTTGAAGTAGTGACCAGTTTTATGCCTCCCTGGACCCTGGCACTAGGGATTGAACCTAGGTCAAGTGTTTTAACTCAGGTGTATCACCTAAGTGACAACAGTTCTCTCTCCTTCATTCTTCTCATCAGTTTTTTGATTCGTCAGTGTGTCCCATGTGAGACCAAAGGTGGAAAACTCTTCCTTCATCTTTGGAAAAAAAAAACTGTTTTACTTTCATCAATTTCTCCCAAGCCAATTATGTCAATTCAATTAGGAAAGTGTTCCCTGCTTGGTAAGTAATATATTAAGCTTCCAACAAAGTTAAAAAAATATTCTAAAGATAATATTGATTTCATTTCAACTTAACACAAAATATTAGGAACATTTTATGAATTGTGTAGATGGAAGGTATAGGATTGTAGTGTGTCGAGCAAGGACTTTGTGTAAATAGGCTTGTGCAAGTTTGACTTCCAGGTCTGAGACTTACTTGCTATGTATCCTAAAGATATAGTTTTACCTCTCTGAAGTTCAGAGAATCAAAATAGGAACATATAACCTCCATGAGTTATTCCTGAGAACCACTAGCACAAAGGCACAGTGACTGACACATGACAGGCATCCACTACACAAACGAGATTATTACACAAAAATGAAAATCACATAGGTCTATCTTTAAGGCATTCACAGTGGAGCAGGAGGCAGTCACAAGTTATTTTTAAATGAATAAATAATATTCTGAGTTTTGTAAGCCATTCACTCTATTTTATAACCACCCAAATTTGCTGTTTCCAGATGGAAGCAAGCATAAACATATGTAAATGAACAGGCACTGCTGTGTTCTAATAAAACTTTATTTATGGAGACTGGGCAATATGGTGGCCCTCAGTTTAGCAAATAGTATAAGTTGGAACAACTTACACTGTTCAATATTTTGAAAGGTAGAGCTCCTGCTTGCATTGTTCTCCTTTTCCAGAAAGAAATTATGGGTGCACTTTTTAAAAATCCTAGAGTTAATCACTAAATATATTTTTTACTGTGCAAGGGAAATCAAGGATATGTAATGATGCCAGGTTTTCCAATTCAAAAACTGGCATCTGAAATGAACAGACATTTTTCAGATGAAGAAGTATAACCAGCAAATAAACATATGAGAAAATATTTAACATCACTGGTCATTTGAGAGATGCAGATGAAAACAACACAGAGATTCTATCTCTCTCCAGAAAGAATGGCTGCTATTGAGAAATCAACCAATAACAAATGGTGGTAGACCAGTGAGAAGAAAGGAGACCTTCTTTACTCTTGGTGGGGATGTAGACTGGTGCAACAACTGTGGAAGTCAGTGTGGATATTCTTCACAAAACTAGGCTTACAGGTTCCATTTGACCCAGCTATTTCCTGGCTGGGTATATTCATGAAAGAATTAACAGCATCATATCACAAGAACATGTACACACCCATGTTTATAGTGGCAAAGTTTGTAATAGCTAAATTTTGGAAATATTCCCAAAATCCATGAATTAATGTGTAGATAAATTAGATGTAGTTTTTTATAAAAGGAGTACTATGCAACCATAAAGAAAGATAAACAAGATATTTATAGCTAAATAGATGCATCTTGAAGCGATACTCATAAGTAAAATAAATAGAACATAGATGTGTAAATAATTATATTGTTTCTCTTGTGTGAGAAACTGAAGGTAAAATTAGTTCCAAAATTTGTGATAGTTATTGTGAAATGGGAAGAAAATACTCAAAGCGGAATAGGAACTGGGTGGATGTAGGGGAAAGCAAAGAAGGGAAACAAAATTGATGGTAAAAAGTAAAAAAATGAGAACAAAACTAATGCATATAGGTAGGAGGAGGAGCTGAAGGGAGGGCAGGAGAATAGGAAAAATAAGAATTAAGATACACTATGTACACTTACAAATTCCCCATGATATTCATAATCATTATGTCTTCCTAAAGCATACCGATAATCTCAGTAAAGAAAAACAATGATGCCAGGTTTAATATTAGATTTTGCTACTTTCAATGGTTTTCTGTTAAAAAAGAAATTAATATATATAAAGAGATAGGTTTATAAATTTCAGTGGTTAGATACCAGCTTCGTGTGGAATATTACTCTAGCAACATCCTATGTCAGCAATGAGTTATGGCTGTTGAATGCCCACCAAATCACCGTTGTTAAGGATTTGTTTCTTTTTACTGTAAGTGTTGTGAAAGTATTATCCAGACTGACAACATCATTTAGTACCCACTTGTGATCCAAGTTTGCTAAGAATCCTGCTGAGTCATGACATTTCCACAAGGAAAGTACATGGACATATAACCATCTAAGAAAATCAAGACAGAGTGTCTAGTAAGCCACCTCAGGACTTTTCCTGTCCAGGATCTCTAGCCCCGACTCTCTCCCATCCTGTGTAGTCAGTTTTGTGTACAGCTTCACACCATTAGAAATGGGACATTTTTATATATCATATTTCAATTAAATTTGCTTGAAATTTCTAACTTTTTATTCTCTCTACCCTTAAAAAAGATTTTGTTTTACTATGTTTCCCTTCATAACAATTGTTTCATTGTGTGAGAAGTCCAGAATAAGGACTGATGGAGCAGCTCATATAAGATCACTAGTCTGTTTCTCTCTGTCTTTCTGATTACCTTCAGTGTGACATCTAAATCCTAAGACTGGGTTCATTCATATTCAAACAATTGCTACTAACAGCTTCTGCTTTTTCATTACATGCTACAAGCAGGAGAAGAAATTTTTATTCCAATGTTCTCAGAACAATCCAGAGAGTTATTATTAGACCAGTTTGAGTTCTTTGCTTACACGTAAACTAATCATGGTGGGCAGAAAGATAGAAAGCTCTGCTTGGTTGTCTTCTGGTCTAGAGGTCGGGTTAGAGTTTGTTTCCCCATGAAGTTGGAGCTGTTGGACATGGGGACAGAGTAACTGGATGAGGAAGAAATCAACCAAAGGTGAATCAGTGAAGGTCCTCTGCATTCACTGGTGAGCACTTTGCACTGGTTATAAATGACAAACAGAAGTAAAAACCCACCACTGCCCCCCCCAGAAAGGTTTATAATTTTCAGCTGCCAATAACGAATGTGGTGCTTCATTACTCATGAAATGTACCACCTCTCTGTACTCTTTGGCCACTTTCAGACACATTAGTTCCTCTGTAATTGTCCTTCCACAGGCACCATTCAATCCCTTATGCCTGGATAAATCTCTCTCTTCTCTTTCTTTCCCAGCCCTTCTCATCTTCCCTCCAAACCTTCACTAGATATAGGACATGTTCTGCCTCCTTAGCCTCTTCTTGTAGTCACCCTCAACCTCTTCAGTCCTGCTCACACCTGGGGCTGAAGCTTGATCTCCTAAATTCTAGATCAGACCTTCCACTCTAATCATCTAGAGATGTCTACATCCCAGCGTGCTACAAATGGAAGTCATTATCATCATACTAACTGTTAGCTACACTAGTAGCTAACTAGCTACACTAGTTAGCCCAAGTTCTTGATTGATAGGTAAATAGATGATAGATAGATAGACAGATGATAGGTGATAGATGAATAGAGAGATGATGCACATGGTTATATTTGTGTGTTTATGCACATCATGGTTGTGTTTTAGACAGAGATTATTGAATTAAATCGAATTTAAAGAATAAAGAGCTTTGTGGTAAAATTTTAAAGCTCTAATAACCCTAGTGCCCTTAAATACTTTTGTATTACTAAAAGTATATACTTTTGTATAAGAATACTAAATTTTTATGTCACAAGTTAAAATATTATCAGTGTATCTGAAAATATGATAGCATATGTGCTCTGCAGGATCTTAATAGATAATGCTAAGAAATATTCCAAGCTCAGGAGAGTTTGGGGACACTGGGTTAGACAACAGATTGCTCTACTGCTGGACTTCTTGGGGGTTTTAATATACAAACTCACACTGTGACTCTATAAAACAAGGAAAAAAGTGTGCAGCATTTTCAGACTTTAAAAAAAAACTCCCTCTGTGTGACTGTTTTCTTTCCACCCAGCCTCCCTTCAGACACACAGTCTGTCACAGTATGTTTGCATTGCCTCATCTGTCCTCCTCTACACATATTTACCCTTTGGAGAGTCAGCTTCCATCCCGTTGCTTAACAATTCACTTCATGATTTGAGTCTTACCATCTTGTAACGTACTTCCTCAGAGTTTGTCAGGGGCACAGTAGAAAAGCATCAGTTATCATTAACTGAAGCAAATAGAGAGTAATGCTGCTTGGTCTTGGTTGGAATCACCATGGATTCAGAAAAAGGTGCAGAAGATGCTGTTGTTGTCCACTCACCACCCAACCCTCCTTCACATCTCTTGAGGAAAGCTGTGTTTTTTCAGGATTCAACATTTCCCTTGTGAAGTATTATATCTTGAAAAGAGAGTTAACTTGATCCCCAGATCCAGAGGTGGGCCTGATGACCTCACTAGTCATCCTATCCCTCTTAGCTATGTTTGGTTCAGGAAGGGTTTATGACTGTCCGTTGCCAACAAAACATGAGGGAAGACTACAAAGACATTTTTTTCATATGAAAAAAAGCTTTTTAAAAAGTACCTGTCTTGTCTTTGGCTATCGACATGCTTGATTTGACCCCTGAGAATGCCATTGACTCCTAACCTAAAGATTAAGTTAACAAGAAAGATAGTAAAGCAGGGAGGTAAAAATAGCTAGGTTCCCTACTGAAATCCCTGAATCTTATCTTGCTGAAATCTGCCTTTTCCCTCAGTGTTTGACTATTTTTAAAGTCCACCTGAGATGACGTTCTTATTACATGAGACTGGATGTATTCCAGATGTGAATAAGGAGGAGGGAAATGTATAATGCAGTTGCTGGACGAGGCTTCCAGTAGGTTCCACTTTCATCCTGTATTTATAGTAAGACAAATCTCTCTTAAGGATCTAGAGATAAATATTTTGTGATGATCTGAAAGATATTAACTGATGAAGACTAAGTTGATTAACCATCTCGATATGACCCAAAAACCATCATAGGAGGATGCTTGTAGGGAAAGTTAAATCCTGAAATCAAATGAACTAGGATTGCTTTTTAGGTCTACTCATTTGGGGCTGTGTAAACTTTGACAAATCACTTAACTTCAGAGCTCCAAGTACAACTATGAAAAGAGGGTATGGAATAATATGTATATCTCAGAATGTATGTGTGCGTGTGCATGTGTGTGTGTGTGTGTGTTATATAACATAACACATTAAAGTTCCTACCATATAGTACCTGTTAGTTCTGAAAGATCCATCTCTCAACTAGGTAGAGAAAAAAGATGCTGTAGGTCTTAGATGTGAAAGAAAGTAATTAGAAGTAATCCCTATAGTAACTTGCTATCCTTAACTACAAGTTTCATAAAAGTAGAGTGGCCAACTTTCTTAACTTCTTTTTGCCTTATCTACCACACTGGACATGATGACTAAAGCAAAAATGGCCTTCTTAATCACATCTGAAGCAAAATTAAATGCAGGGATTTTGGAAAACTGTCCAATTCTTGATTATGTGTTGTAGAAATTTTAGAGTGTTGCTGTAAATTCTTTAATACCTCTCCTATCAAAATATAAAAGTCTATAAAATATTGAATCCTAGTGGGCATATGATTTGACTAGGAGAGGATAGCAGGAGTCATGTAATATGATCTCTGAGTCTGGGTCATGAAAAGTCACTAGCCCTTTTCTGTCACCAAAACACTCCCTGTTAGAACACCCATCTTCTATGTAAGTCTGACCACTTTGAAAACAACATCCGGAAAGAAAGCATAAGGTACATGGAGAGACCAAGCGTTAAATCCTAGCTGAGATAAACATTCAGGCTACAATGTACAGATGAGGAAGCTTCCAGGTGATGCTAGCACCTATACTGTTCTAATCCTTACCATCCTAGGGAAGCCTCAGACATTGTGAAGCAAAAGTAAGGCATCCTTAGAGTGTTCTGTCTGAATTCTCAATGCAGAATATTATGTGAGTAAAATAAGATGATTTTTGGTTTATGTGGCTCAACCTTTGTGTGGTTTATTATGTAGTAATAAATAATGGAGACACCTGTCATTCTGTTTGGTTTCACAGCTTAATGCATCATAGCATAGTCTTCTTTAGTAAAACAAAAGCATTTTATAATTTGGAGAAGAGTTGGGGTATTTCATGACTCTTTTTTTCAAACTTTAATTGGAAACACTTGTTTGTGAAGGTATTTGGTACTGAGCCAAGTTGCCTACTTTGTTAATTTGGTGGGGTAAGATGCATTTCTACATATTTCTGAATACTGATGTAATTTTCTGAAATTTCCTTAATTTAGACTCTTTCTGTACTTCTGGCTGAGAGATCTTTTCTGGTACATTTCAAGTCCTTCCCTTATGGAATGAACAGCTACGTGAAGTCCAAGGACCCTTCCCTCCTAGCTTTGTTTCTCATTGCCTTTGCCCGCCTACACTGCAGGCATGTTGAATCACACCAAACATTTCAGCATCTGGCAATCTTATAAATTCAGTTTGTGAATAAAATATTATATCACTTCCTGGCCAATTTCTTTTGTTAAATATAAAAAGAAGGCCTATTCCTTTGTAAAAAAAAAATGAGGAGTAAAAAGAAAAGCAACTTTTGAATGCATATATGTATATTTTTAAATGACCATACTGTTCCATTAAATAGTTTTACAAATTAAGTAATTTATAAAATCTGTTTTTTGCTAAAATTCACTTCTAAAAGTGAAATGATTCATTCATGCATCCATTCAGTAAATACTTACTGAGTACTCATTATGTGTTATCCATTACGTTGGCTAGTGACAATTCAGAGGTGAGCAAACCCACAGATTTTTCAAATCAGAACCCACAATATTTAGACCATTTTTCCCAAACTAAAAAAACAAACAAAACAAAACATTTTTACTAGCAGATCTGCTACTTTTAGTAGCTTCTTCTACCTCCCTAGATGTTTATAAACTAACTATTGTCTATGTAGTAAACACTCATTTTGCTTTAATAAGGAAGATTCTAAAGGGCCACAGCAAATGGTTTACTGGTGATTACATTCCTTGGGCCATTTTAGTTCCACTTCTGCAACAGCTGTAGAAGGTCTCAGAAGCACATTTGCAATATATCCAACTACTTTGTCACACTGTTGGCATTAGGCTTAAAGAATTGTAGGTGGGTCTGTTCTTTTAGTAAATTAAACAATGATCAAAACTGTGCTCACTTTTTCCACCAGTATTTGTCAACTAAATTCCCATGACCACTAATTCCCATGTGTGATAAGTTAATACCAACATATGTATGACAAAAAAAAATCACTGAGAAGACAAATAAGAAGATATCCTAATTACCATACAACCTAAGAAATAATATATATTCAGCCCCTATAAAAGATACTTGCCACTGTAAGATTCTTCAGTGGACTTGGGTTGTTAAGCCTGACCAACCTTCATTAAGAAAGTCATCCTGATAGTATGTGGGGAAGCCAATGCTGGTCCATTCCCAGTCTGTCTTTTTGAATGAAGAAAACCATGGTTCCCAGATTGTGGACTGTGCTCGTGATGCAAACTGCCAACCAGCATATGACAGTCTCTAGGCTGAAATCAGTGGCTCTTTGGTAGTTGTGTGACCCAAGCTCCTCTAATGAGATTTTAACCCACATCCTGGAATAGCCTTGAGAGAGGCACCTGGTGTGCCCACTGAGGTTGCTGGCTGGATAAAATGTGTCCTTAGGATTTCAGATAGCCATTTTTATCTTATCTGGGAAGATTTACCCAGAGAGTAGAACTAATCCAAAGTAGAATAGAGACAATTGAAGACAAACCAGAACCCACAACGTTTAGACCATTTTCCCCAAACTAAAAAAAAAAAAGTTTTTACCAGCAGATCTGCCACTTTTAGTAGCTTCTTCTACTTCCCTAGATGTTTATAAACTAACCATTGTATATGTAGTAAACACTCACTTTGCTTTAATAAGTACCCTTTTAAGCCATTAGAGAAAGATTTGGAGGTTAAAGAATGATGTAGTAGATAATTTATGTTTGAATCAGGCTCCCATTTTATAGACAGTGTTAAAAAGTAACTATACATATTTCTTTTTGGCATCTTCAGTAACCTTAATGGGTTAAGTGGCCAACATACTCTACATGTTCAGTTCACAATGATGTACTTGAGCAGCCTGGGCTCCCTTGTCATTTACTGTTTCCCTTGTACTGTTCCCATCACTGCCTCAGAGTCTGTTTCCCCTGTTGCTCTAGGTCACAGATCTCTGAGGAAGTCACTAAAATACAGACTTTCTGTCTTCATCACCATCAGAATTCTGGATCTTTTAAGCCCAAGAGGGAGTCTAGGAATTTGCGAATGTGAGCCCACCATTTGTCTTTGGGTAGTAATGGCTGATGTTGCTTAGATCATGGGTTATGCCTTTGCCAACAGGCCACATCTTCTAAGACATGGCAGTGTTCAGCCTTCCTGGGCCATGTAAAGATGTCTGAGACTGAATCTGCCAAAATGGAGAGCAGAGTCTACACTGCTCCTAATGATGATGGTGGTGAAAATGATGATGATCCACTGTAATGCTTACTGACAATCAACAGTGTGTCTGATATTTATCATGGTCTCGAATGTAATGTCTCAATTTGTATTCCCAACAGCAACCCTAATCTGTAGGATCTATTATTGTTTCCACTGCTTAGATGAGTAAACCGAGTCAGAGACAGGTTGTTACAGTTCCTAGCAAGTAGTGGAGTTGGGAATCAGATTCATGTCTTTGAGCCTCATTAGTAGAAAGATGACTAAGTGATAGAACTGAGTGACTTCTCAAACCAGAATAGATAAATCTCCACTTCCAGGTCTTTGGCAATGTCGGAGTAAGCTTATCTCATGCTCCTTTGGATTTCTCCAAGTCTCTAGGACAGTATTAATGCAGAATGTAACAATAATTTCAAATTCTAACATGCTCTGAGAATGGATTCTCCATGTTGGATAGAGAGCACACTCATCACTTTGAAGCACTGTTAACCTTACAGTCATCTCCCAAGTTGTAGGCTGTTCTCAAATCCACTTTTAGATAGAATTGACATACTAAACTACTTAGCAAAAGTACTGTATCTCCCCCAGTCTAAAAGTATCAGAAGATGCCACACATCTTTGTAAGACTAAAAAGCTTGGTTATCTCCTAGCAAAAATAGCCTCATCCCTTTAATAGCTGATAATCCTGTGATATTGTGTCTGGTGTTGTTACATGTTTTTCTATGACACCAAAATACGATGACCTTCACCTGAGCGAGGCCACAGTGAAGAGTACGAGGGGATCCGATTGAAGCTCAGCTTCTCTCCAATAGAAGTGAACCTTCGATTATACTTTCCCAGAGAATTCTCAGTGTGGAGTCTTTGAATGTATGCCAAAGGCTCCATTTTGGAGATTAGATTCCTCAACAGTAAGTAACCTAAAGTAAAATTTAAAAGTCCTTAGCCATATGTGATTTTGTTCTAGTAGTGAGGATTGAATCTAGAACCTCAAGAGTGTCTGGCAAGCACTCTTCCCCTGATCTATAACCTCCAGTCCCTGAAAATATAATTTCAATAGATTTCTTTCCATTTAAGTTTTTTCCCTTTTTCTTTCTCTCTCATCCTAATAAAGCAGCTTGCCTGGCTGATTTCCTCTCTATGGTTTTGAATTAAGTTAGAGTAGATGGACTAAACTTGCAGCTCATGGTAAGTTCTCTCCAAGAACCATCTGTACACCTCATTTGATGGTGAATCATACATTCTTCTGACTTAATATATCTCTCATATTGCAACTTGTATTGTTACATAAAATTTTTGTTCATGAATCTTGTTTCTTCAAATAACTTGTAAGTATCTAGAGGTCAAAGACTATGATTTAGATTTTTTTCTGGCCTCTATAATGCTGTTCAGTAAATTGTCAGTTAATGAGCTAAAGGAACTCTTGTATCTGAATTCCATTCCATGCCTTTCACACTGTGTATATTCAAATCTTCATAAAGTTTTGAAGTTCTCTTTTTGTTCTAGGGATAGTGATAGGTAGCCAGGAAGAAGTGATGATACATAAGACTGTGGCACTTATTTATATATCAACTCCACCGTTCCTTAGCTGTCTGACATGAGCAACTTAGTCTATCTTCCTTAAATAATACAGTGTTAATAAAAGTACTGACATTCTAAATTTGGATAATTAAGTTAATATAGGTTAATTGCTAATAAGAGGCTATAACATTTAGTAAATATCTAATAAATGGCAGATATTATTAAAATTGCTATTATCAATACTCTTTAGCCAAAGACAGCCAAGAAACACCTAGAGTTGAACAGGTTGAGCATTGTACAATGAAAAGGAACGCCCAATATAAGGAACCATAGGGCATCTCAGTAACAAAATTTATTGTATATTGGTTTTATTGATTTGGGGGAGGGCATAAGGAAGTGGGGTCTGTCCTTAGATTCAATACCTTGGGGAGTAGGGCTAATCTGATGATTGGATATCCAACAAACCTAATTTTAGAAAAAGAGACTTCACAGAGATTAAGCTTCTAAACATGCCTTATGTGCAAAGTAAGCAACAGTAGAATAATACTAAGGCTTTAATTGGTGAAGAAACAGTAATCGTGTGAGCCAGGAGAAAGGGAGTAGAGTCTTTCTTTTCTTTCTTTGTTTTTCTTTCTTTCTTTCTTTCTTTCTTTCTTTCTTTCTTTCTTTCTTTCTTTCTTTCTTTCCTTCCTTCCTTCCTTCCTTCCTTCCTTCCTTCTTTCCTTTTTTTCTTTCCATTTTGGACAATGTAGAAAAATTTTTTTCTGTATTTAAATGTTATAGAATGTAGAGTGATCTTATTATTTTTTTATCTATTGTAATCATAGGGTGGTTTTATCAGATATTGGCACTCTGTGAAATTGTTAGAGTTTAACAGAACAACAAAAAATAGTGTATAATACTAGACTAACTTCTGTGGTTGCTCTTGTCTTTCTCAGTATAAAGGAAGAGTTGCCACATTGAATAATTTTTACTTTCCGGAGGTTGTACTAAAGTATTTACTGGTATTAAAAGTAAACTGTGACTCTTACAGCTAACTACCTTGCAAATTACATATCATTACTAACAAACTATAATGAGGAGAATCAGGCCGAGAGGAGTGGAGGAAATTTGGCTAAGGTTATGGAGCTGGGGAGTGGTGGATCTTTATGAAAACTCAAGACTACTTACCTGTGTATATGCGCTGCCTGGATGAGCACAGGATGGCCCTGCTCTAAAGCCTGTAATGTTTAGCCCCGTGGGAACAGCAGGTGGTGAAGGATCTTCACTGGGCCTGTTGCTTTGCAAGAACTGTCTCATGTTTCAGGAACTTTTCTCCAAAAAGCTTAAAGTCTAGTATGAGGTACAGTAATATAGAAAGTTATCATCATACAAGGTAGATTGTGATCAAGCCATGTCCTAAATGCCCAGAGGAAGTATCGATACATTCCTTGCTGTATCCATTCAGTTAAAATGTACTGAACTTTTCCAGTGTGAAACACTATGCTGAATGATAAGCAGAGGAGTATTTGAAATAGCCACTTCAAAATTACATTTTTGAGGGAAACAGAAACAATAGAAAATTAAACAAATACATAATTATGCATTCAGAAAAGGCTTATGAAAATAGAGAATACTTCTTTAAATTAGACAGTGATAATAGTAGTGGCTCACCCTAATTTAGTAGCCAGGAAGGCTTTATGGAGAAATAACATGTCAGTGGAAATAACCATGAAAAATCAAGGAAAGAGCATCCTAAGTAGAGGCAATAAAATGTGCAAAAGAACCTGGACTAGAATATGCTAAGGAGTCTGAAAAATTAAGAAAACCTCTCTCTATACCGCATAGTTCATAATAGCTAAAGCTTGGAAATGGCCTATTTGTCCATCAGTAGACGAATGGATAAATAAAATGTGGTATTTATACACAATGGAGTACTACTCTGCTATAAAGAGGGATAAACAAGTCATTTGTAGGAAAATGGATGCACCTTGAGGCTATGATGTTAAGTGAAATGAGACACACAACTGAAATAATGCAAGGTTTCTCTTGTAAGAGAAATCCAAAGTATAAATAAGCAACATCATAGAAGATAGATAACAGGAAGCCAGGAGATAGGTCTTTCTCAAAAGGGAATGGAATCAAGAGATGGTGGAGGGAGGGGAAAGAAAGGGGATGAAGGAAGAATAATGATCTGTTATGTGTACATATACTACACCAAGGAGCATGAACATTAGGCATTACAAGCATGAACTAATAAAAATGCATAATTACATAGAAAAAAAAGAAAATGTCTGGTCTCCAAAGGGGCTTGGAGCTACGTGCTCCAACAATTCATCTTACTTGTGGGGAAATCGGCTCACGTCTCGGCTAGTGACAAGTATGCCAAGGACTAGCGCCAACTTTGTAGCTTAGTAAATTTTCTACCTAGGAAGAGGATTCCCCAAAGGGCCATAATTTCCTCTTTTAGAACAGAGAGACATTTTCTCCCCAACTGTCACATACTCTGCCAGAGTCTGCTATAAGTTAGGTCATAAGGTAAGCACCGAACCTATGGACACATCTTTTATTTTGAGGGAGGATGATTGAGGGGAACCCATTCCCTTTTGAAATCCATGTGTGTGTGTTTAATTTTGGTAACTCACTAGGTTGCCCAGGCTGGGCTGGACCTTCTGCTGTTCCTGCCTCAGCTTCCCTTAGTGTGGGTGTTACACCATGTGCCACCATGCCTGGCTCAGATATCAGTTTTTGAAAAAAAAAATACAAAACAAAACAACACAAAACAAAAAACACAGTGTGATTACTCCAATTACATCACTTATAGTGAGGTTATTTCTTCCAAGCTCATATGTCACTGGGGTTTTTTAGGTTGTATTTTATTTTATTTTTTTGCAACAGAAAACCATATTATTTCAGACTAGTGAGACAAATCTACATAGACAACTGAATAAAACAAATTTTACCAATTTTTCAAGCAAAAGTGTTTTCATTTTTTGAAAATATGCCCCATAAATCCAGTAGGAAGACTAAGTTTCTATTGTGAAATCCTTAAGAGATCTCTACCAGAGACACTCATTCAACACAAATGTTTGAATGTCTGCTGTGACATTATTAGAATTACAATGAAGAAAACACTTAATCTCTATTCTTAAGAAGTTTACAATAAAGTGGGAGTGAAATAATTAGTAAATTAAGAAAACAGTGTTTGTAGATCAACAGAGTCTGTAATACGACAGGTCAAATGGACCTTTTTCATTGATGTGGCTAAACAACATCTCATCTTCTACCTGGGATTTTCATGTTCCTAATATTCCTGGCAAAATTTCCAATATTGAAAATATAAAGGGCATCATTGGCCTGCTCCAGTTTAAGGAGTGGCAGATTCTGATTCAATAAAGTGAGACTGTGGAATATCCTCTGTACAAGGAAACCACCTATTCAATGCATAACCTTTCTTACACCGAAATAACAAAATCACACATATTTGATAGCTAGATAATAATGAGCGTGTGTCTCCCTTTGCACATCCCTAAGTCACCCCTAACCCAGCCTGTCCCCAGGGAGTGGGAAGAAGGAACTCCTATTATCTGGCTTTACTGATATCCTGAGCTAATGGTGCAAAGCTCTCTCAGGCCATCTAGAATGGGAGAAACAGAACACCATTTAAATCATGAAAAAAGTCAGTGAATCTATCATCATTAATCTTGCTGTCAGTTTTAATTTTGGGGACATTACCTCACTCAACACCAGTTGAAAAGAGCTGCCAAAACCGATGATGTCATCATCACTAGCCGAGTCTGACCCTGCCTGCTGATTCTCAGAGCTCAGAGCAAGTTAATAAATCCCCTGGCACTTGGACACACAGTGGAGTTTTATTACAATGAAGGTATAACCCGTGATGTTGTTTCAATTAAATGGCCTGAGAAAATACTTTCTTGTGTTTAGCAAAACTGTAAAACATAATTATCCTCATACAGTTGAGCCTGTTCATTGTGCTAACATGATGATTATATACCCTCTTCTCCACTTCTCTCACTCTGTCTCCCTGTCTCTTGTCTGTCTCTGCCTCTGTCTCTGTCTCTGTCTCTCTCTCTCTCTCTCTCACACACACACACACACACAACTCACACATAGAAAAGTAGAAGAAATTTCACAGATGTCTCTAAAGATGTTACGTATTCCACACCAATATCTTTTTCACTATCTTTTCATCATTGCTCTTTGTCACTCCACTGGTTTTACCCCTTGGTTACTCAGTTTTCCTCTTATGTCTCTACAATAAACTTACACCCTTACCTAAAGCTCTCACTGGTTGCTACACACCTACATCACTGCACTGAAGACACCTATTGAGGTATGGGTGCTACTTGGCATAGACACAACCTTAGCTGTCTTTGAAAACGAATAGTACATTGGAAAAAACCTGGAGACCAGCACTCAAACCGCAGACCTTGTTGCTTCTCGAATACTTACAAATAATTTCCTCTGGCCTGTTTCTCACTGCCTACGACATTCCTTTTTACTGGTCTTCTTACTCATAGCCCATCTGAGGTCCTCTGGCCTGACACTCTTGTGAAGTCATCCTGCTTTTCAGGTGCCAATATTTCCAGTGCATTGCCATAGCATCGACACACAGGGCCACAAACACAGGCAAGAGGCTGCCATTGCAGCTGCAGGAGAGCTGGGCTGCAAATTGATGGGACTGTTCCACCCTGGTTCTCTGTTAAGCAACTCAAAAAGTTTCCAGAGCACCACACTTGGTAAATGATGGAGAGAAGAGATGTTTTGAAACACTACTTTGGCTGCATGCTTACTTCCTGTCTTTACCACTATCTACATGGCATTGTACATGTATATTATACACAGAAACACATTTTAAAATTTTCAGTCAAAATGAATATTGATAAGCATTGGCACCTTGGCCCGAGACCCTGGGAGCACCTTTCCTCTAGATTATTTCAAGCGACTCCTCCTGAACTCTTTTTTTCCTCCACCCAGCAAGCTCCTCTAAATGGCCCTCATCAATCATGCCAGACCATACAGTTGGCTTTGCACAGAGCACAAATGAGGATGAGCAGAAGACCCCCAAGCTCATTTTTCATGCCCCTCTCAAACAGGAACTGATCCTAGGTCTCCAGGGGTGAGTGTGCAGTGCACAAATTCACTGTCCCTTCGCCCTCCCAGATGGAGGCCTTTGAAAGTCTTCATTGCTTTTTTCACGGTCTAGTATAAAGTGTATCTTATGTACAAGATACATCACCTGATGTAAGACTCCATAACTGCATCCTGTTAACGGTTCCTGCTGTTTATGGAGGAGTGTCTTGACACACTTGTTAAACCTCAATAAATATGTTTTTAATAACCATATGGTATTTAACATATAATAACTGTCTTATTAAGTCTAAATTAAATCCTTACTCATGACACTTAATTTAAAGTGTGACCAGTGTTTTCCTGGCAGTGAGGATATTTCTTGGGGAGAGAAGAGAATTTTAAGAATCGTATTTCGATGATATGATTAAACTCCATTGTTTTAAATTCATACATAAGGGATCTGAGTGAAAATAACTTGGCTGTAACACATGGGAAAGGGGCCAGTTAAAGGGACACTTTCAGAACCCAGTTGTCCCAAGATGTACACAAATCTAAGATACATTAAAAGGATTGAAATATCTCTGCTTTTTGTTCTTGGTGCTCTTTTGTATTTACTGATGTATTTATTTATTTTACTTTTGCTGCCCACCATGAAGGTGGGAGACAGTGCTGAAGGACACCAGTCAGGTTACAGTGCACTGGCTTCTGTTATGGGTGACACCTGCCCTTTTCATTGCTGCTCTTTGTCATTTCACTGGTTTTCCCCCTTGGTGACTTAGTTTTCCACATATGTCCCTAAAACAAACTTACACTTTCTCTCAGGCTCTAAAATTTGACATCTTTATAATTCCCCAGATGGGTGGAGAATGGGCAAAAAGAGGCTTGGAGGGAACTTATTAGAGAGATGAATACTGTGGGTGGAACCTGATTAGTCAAGGTTCTGTGTCAGAAGTAGCATTTTTTTTTTCCAGGGCCTTATAAACTTTAGATGGGTAACACTGAGCCCTGATAAATATTAAGCATGTATAACTTTAGTCTAAATAATAGTTTTAAAGACCTTGACCAACAGCTGCCACATCACGAAGGTACTTGTTAGAAATGCCAATTCTCAGGCCCCTATTACAAATCTATAGGACCAGAAACTCTGAGATACACCTGGTACTCTAAGCTTTATAAATCCTGCAGGTGGTTTAAATGAAAACTTGAGAACCACTGCTGGGTGCCAGGATTTGTCAACTCAGCACTACTAGCATTTGGGGTTGATAAATTTTTCTTGCGCAGGAGTGTTCTCTGAATTGTACTATGGTTGGCACCATCCCTAGCCTCTACCACTAGAGGATGGTAGCATCCTCCACCCTTGCTGTGAGAGTAAAAGTATCTCCAGACATCACCAACTGTCCCTGTCTGCAGGAAGCAAAGTCACAACCCATGGTTGACAATCACTGCTCTGAAAGGACACCATATGAAAAGTTATGGTGGTGGGAGTCTCAGAGTGTGTTTGAGAAATAAGGCACACTCCAAGATAAAGACTCTTGGGTACAAGTATGAACACATTGGAAAATAAGCTAGAAAGATAGTGTAGAGCCTGAGTTTCCAAACCACTGGATGGTGTGCTTATTTATTTGAACTTCAGAGGGCAACAGGGAGTTGCTGAAAGTTTTAGGTGACATATAAATCTCTACTTTGGAGCATATTAAAGTAATTACCTTAAGACTGTTGTGAACAATATATTTCAATGATTCAACGAATAAATGTATAACTTTAACAAACCCATTACAAATGATTATTATGTTACATTTAATGCAGTCTGATTTTTACCTATTCTTTCTTATTCTATTTTATTTTCTAAAATGCTGGTCATTACATGCTAAATGATGTGGCTTAGAGCAGTTTGAAAAACACTGTCTTAGAAGTTAGAGATTCTGAAAATAAAGGAACAAAGAAATTAGAAGATGACTATCTTAATAGCCATGCAAAGCATAATGGAAACCAGACACTAAGGTGGGAAGGAGAGGGAAGGAGCGAATTGTAGAGACATTTCACATATAGAGACTAAAGAAAGTGTCAGAAAAGATGTCCTTTGTTTGCCACTAATATATATAGAGTGTGAGAATTGCCTTACCAATTTTGGCAGGGAGTAGATAATATTTCTGACTACAGACCTACTGAGTTTGAACTGCATAGCCTGGTAGAAATAGCAAGAAAAGTAGGATGTGGTATGAATGAAGGTCAGGGTTGGGGTTGTGGATTTATGAATCATGTCCATGCAAGGCCTGGTGGATGAGGTTACCAGAGGAGGGAAAATGTGGTTTCTGAGACTAATAGTCTCCCTCTGTATGTTGCTATCTATCTGAGTAATAATATTCATTTCTTGTGTAGTAAAGACCCACTCAGCATATGGTATCACTTCATAAATAAGTCAAAGCAGATCCAAGATGTGATACTTGCTTTTGGAGAAGCTATAATTCATTGACTTGAATGATACTCTCATATTTACTCTCAAATCTGAGCCATATGATATTCTAAATATTGAAATTAAAGCATTGAGAATAAATACCCTTGCCAGCAGACAGCTTATTCTCTAGTAGAAGGAAATGAACAATAAATAAAACAACAAACATAATATATATAATATCAGATGATGATAGGAAAAATAAAGCATGATTGTGATATGCTACATGGGGGAATTTCAACTCCTTCAATCAGAGTGACCGGGCATCTTGGGAATCCTGGTTTCTTGGAGTGAGTGACATCCGGAAAGCTATTTATATACACTATAGGAGAATAAAGCTTGTCCTGGTGGTTCTAGGCAGAGCATGGGAAGCTGAAGAGTAAGGATGGTGGGGGAGGGCTTTAGTAGGAACATCCAGCTCTAGGAGCTTCTTTCATCTTTCTTTGGATGGTATGAAGACCTGCTTTCTAAAATTTCTGCCTTTCTCATCTTTCTGTATGCCCACTTATTAATCTTTTACTTTCCAAAGTGTTTTTCTCTCTTTTTTTTGGAAGTCACAAAACTTCCTGAATTTGAAGATCTCATCTGAATCTGACTCCCATGACAGAGGAGAGATATCGCTCTGTGCTACAGGCATCTGCACTTACCTGACTACAGGAGATGTTCTGTGGAATGTTTAAATTGTTACATGAAAATAGGATTTTGTGGTAAAATGTTTTGGTTTGGGAAATGCTTACCTGGATACATTTTATGGATTCTGGGCTGTAGGACTTCACAAATCTTTTGTGTTGTTGTCGAGCATTACAAATATCAAAAAAGAAGTACAGCATACATGGTTTTCCAAAGATATTTGACCATGCAAACCTTCTGTTTGGAAAAATATGTCAGTGGATCATTGTTCCAAGTCGCACTCTTTGGGAAACAGTCAATGTGTTATATCTGATGATGAAAAAATCATTTGGCCTTCTGAATCTCACTTTCCTCATCCATCAAATGAAATGTTGGACTGCTTTCCAAAGAATGAGAACCATAGTGCCATGTCCTTGGCCATGAACTTGTTCAGGATTTTGTCAGTGGCCTGAGTGAGAAGAGATCATTAACCCATCTGCAGATGCCACAAGGTTGGTGGTTAGTAAAGCAAACGTCACATCAGGACTTAAACTTATCTTGGCATGTTAGAATGATAGAGAAAACTCTAAGCAGAAAATTGCATCAGAATAAATTTGTAATTTTGCTTTTAGTTTCACAAAATTTATTTTTTTAAATAATAAGATGTCAGAGACCAGGCTTGACAGTGATCTCTGTGTGCGTATGTGTGTGGTTACTAATTCAGCAATATCATTGTCTCTAGTGCTCAAAATTTTGGGATACCAAAACAATATGACACAATCTCTTTTTAAAAAGGATTCTTTATCTAGTTAGGAAGATAGATAGGAACACAAATTGGAATGATCCTATACTGGAAAATTACTTGAGTTGTAAATTTGGCCTCCATGATTCTCTTAAACTTAAATAGTCAGCTCCTCTGGAATAATAAAAATAGGTGTTTTGTGTTGTCCAATGAGGATCAGGATCTAACGCAATTCAATCTGGTTTTAAGATAAGAAAATAAGACAGTGTTGAGGAAGAAGAAGAAAAGGAAGAAACAGAATCAGAAATATTAGCAGAAGACTGTCTATAGCACTTTCCAAAGTGTTCCTGTAAGTTGAAATTTAGGGAGCTTTTGAGAGTGACATCCATAGTGTGAGTACATTGTAGATCATGGAGACAAAAAAAGAATGCCTATACTTTGGGAGAAATTTACCTAGAAAAGAAGGCCGAGCTCACGGAATTCTTGTTCCAAGAAGTCCCATCCAGTCCAAAGCACAATGAAATGTTTCACTTAAAGGCCTTTTGGAAAGTAGCATTTGTGTTCAGTTTTTCATTTTTAAGTGATAAAAGCTTGCCAAATTTCAAATCACTTATTTTGTATTAGGCTTAGAATTTTTATGTTTATATGCTTACTCAGAACAGGCCTTGCTCTGTGTCTGAGAACCAATTGTGTTCAAAGTTAGAGGTTTATATGTGACCCTGACAATGGAAATGTTTGTCGGCGTGTGACCACCTCGCAGGTAATGCTCTGTGGCCCTTGAGTGGGGAGGAAGCTAGCTGAGACTGTCTATGAAGAGGCGGTGCTTCTAGTGCTGGTAGGAATTATTCAGGCAGACAAGAGAAAAAAGAACAAAAGTAGCAGAGGAAGTTGTTAGTGGGCTGAATACCACAGGGGCCAACAGTGTGATTTCTACCTCTCAAATTTCTGCACTCTATGACTAGATCATTTTCTACCATAACTCTGGAATATCCATTATCTAAGGCACAAA
The DNA here is from genome assembly GCA_004026965.1 of Petromus typicus. Lineage (NCBI taxonomy): Eukaryota > Metazoa > Chordata > Mammalia > Rodentia > Petromuridae > Petromus > Petromus typicus. The sequence continues at coordinate 9,072 of PVIR01000880.1, read as the reverse complement.
AGGTGATTTTAGATGGGTGGTACAAATTCATAACATCAAACAAAACTAGATCCTATAAGAATAATAATATTCCTTCTAAAATTATTTTTTAATCCTGACTATATAAAAGAATTGGTAGATTCATGCTGGCATGCACATAAATAGAATTTTCAGCAATAAGAAGGAATATTCAAGTTCTTCTCCCTGTTCCTCCTCTGTCTCATCTCCAGAATGAAGAAAACAATAGGGACTGGCCCATATAGTCATGGCAACTAAATGAAATATTATATAGAAAGTATTCAGAATGATATCTGACACATAGTAAGGGCCCAGTAAATAATCTTCTATCATTATATTGCTTTTTGCTGTTCTTGTCTTCTGAGGCGGGCAACATATATCTAACTAACGTTTAATAAGATTTTTCTTTTATTAATTTATTTTTACAATTAAGAATCACTATCTATATATTAGAAATGATATTTGTTTTCTTTGGAGATTAGATTTATAACAGTAACAGATAATAAAAGTCGTACATGAAAAAGGTACAACTCAGGCAGGCAGAATATGAATGGATGTGTTTTGGGAAATACAGACTCAGATGATCGCTAAGGTCCCTGCAGTTCTAAATGTCAGAGATTGTACTGATGGAGGAGGGGGGCCCACAGAGGATAGGAAACTTACTCAAGGTCACCAAGCTCGTTAGTGGCAGAGCTAGGAGCAGATCCAAGACTCCAGATGCTCAGACTCACGTTCTTCCCTCTGGAACTTGTTCATGGTCCAAAGCCCTGGGCCTCTTCTCACTGAGAGAGCCCTGACTTGGCTGTACCCTGGCTAAGGGTGTGTGGCCAGGGGTGCAGCCTATGAGAAAGCTCTACTCGGTGTGATTGCAGCAACCCTGAGCTATGTCCTAAAACCAACAGTCGCCTGTTGTAATATTGCTGCATTCTTCCTCAGCCCGAACGCTACATTTGACACTGGGAATTTGGGTGGGCCCAAAGTGCCTTTAGTATGACTGCTATAATTCAAAACATCCAAATTATTATTTTCTCCAGGAGATGAAGCCAGGAGCGCACTGTTAAGTGCAGAGAAAAGTGTTTGTCACGCTAGGCGTTCCAACAAAATGTCCTCCTTTGCCATTAAATCATAGCATTTCTAAATGAAATGATATTTTGCAAACTTTGGCAGTGACTGAAATTTGGACATTGTGCAAGTTTTCTTCTCTGTCTCATTTTGTGCTTTTTCTCCATGCAGTCCCCAGGACTACTATTTACTGGCTTTACTTCTCTTGTTTGACTTCCTTATGACCCATGTTGTCCATTTTCCCCGAAGACCTCAGATAACTTGATTTTCTGCCCACTACTTATCATTTTAATAAATAATGAGGCTAATAAATACAGGGTAGAGAGCAGAGCCTTTTACCCAAATGAGTTGTTCCTGAGAATCCCCCTTTCTGTAGGATTAATTATATACAGCTTTATGGAAAAATACGTACTTGTTACCATGATGCCTCTAAACAGAAAATTGATGAGAGCATATTGACATGGCAATTAAATCTGCAAAGACTGAAGGTTATTGATAAAATCTGTGAAAAATGACTAACCCTATGAAAGTCTCAATTGGACTTCTGTGTTTAGTCTTATATTTTCTGTGAACAATGCGCACACGTACCTCCGTATCATATTTATGTCAATTGTCACAAAGGACCACTTGGTGGAATTGACATTCTCAAGTCCCAGTCAGTTCTCTTCCTTTGTGGACAAAGCTCACCTGTTTCAGAACTGAATCTTCCACATTTTTAGCTCTACTGAGGTTGGAGCAACAAGACAAGGTTAGTAGCTGAGGAAACCCAACGACCGGCCTGGAGTGTGTCTGGGCTCACAGCGGGGCTGTCCTCCTCCTAAGAGACCCTGGGGGCATGGAGCAGTAGAATGTAAATCAGAAATCTCTCTGTGAGGCCTGCTTTACATTAAGGGTAACTTCCGCTTGTGGACTGAGAGGCAGGCCTTGAGCTGTTCTCCCTTTCGTTGGTCAGAGAGCACAGGATGCCTCTTTGCTCCATGTCCTGGAGTAGTGTCTCTCAGTAGGTGTGGCTACACCTCTTTTCACTACCCGTCTTTCTCTCTTCTTTGTCAGGTCTCCATTCTTTTCTTTTTAGATAAGGTCTCACTTTTGTAGTTCAGGCTGACCCTGAGCTCAGCCTTGAACTCATAGCAATCCTCCTTCCTCTGCCTCCCAAGTGCTGGATTACAGGCATGAACCACCACTGTGGTATGAGGTACTGATTGCTGGTGGGTGTGAGTCTCCATACTCAGCACTGTTGTATGTGGTTACTTGGGATCAAACCCTGGCCCTTGCACTTGCAAGGCAGGCACTGGAACCACTAAGCTAGATCCCTGACCCTCCATTATTCAGTAATTATTTAGACTTTTAACTTTGGAGTTTAGTTCTTTTTAATTTTGCTGCTTTGTGTGTGTTTGTGTGTGTGTGTGTGGTGTGTGGTATGTGTGTGGTGTGTGTATTGTGTGTGTGGTGTGTGTGTGTGTATGTGTGTGTGTGTGTGTGTGTGTGTGTGTGTGTGTGTGTATGTGTGTGTATGTGTGTGTGTGTGTGTGTGTATGGTTTTGGGAATCAAACTTGGACCCTTATCCTTGCATGGTAGGCATGGTATCACTGAGCTTAACTTTGGAATTTAGCATCAGAGTTCAAGGCACAGAAATGATAAATGAGGGCAACTAAAATTCCGTGGCTTGACTTTGGAATAGGAGATTCACATTTGTCTAATATCTTGCTCTTCATTCATTAATTCATTTGCTCAACAGATATTTATTAAGAACAGTACCATGCATCAGCCCAGGTAGTATAAGAGAAAAAGACAAGAACCTCAGCCCTCAAGGTGCTTATGTTCTTGGGATCAGGAATGCTTAATAATCCAGAGCTCAGTACAGATGTAAGCATTGAATATTTTGGCTAAAAACAATGTTTTTAAAAGAATTTGCAGGCAGCAAAAGCAAAGTACTAAATGAAGCATGGGTCCTTCTGGGCGTGGAGCCCAGTGCAACTTGCTCAGGTAACCCGTGTTTATAGCTGGCCCTGGTGTAGGTCAATGAAAGTTAACATGTGTAGCTCAGTGGAAGGGAAATCCAAAGAACAAGACTCAGTAAGTCTGCTTCCTGTGGGACTGGCAGTTGGACTTTTCTTTGATGACTTATGGGTCAAGATAGGATTTTTTCTGGGTTTCTGGTCATCATTCATTTATTGTTGAATAAATCATTGGCTTCTTGCTTTGAGTAACAGGATGATGGCTTATGGATTCAGTAGACATGGACATTCTAAAAGGAATCATATCCCCATAGAAATGATACTTATGATTAAAATGGATAGAATTCATTCTTATGATCATTTCTCACAGCCTCCTAAAAATCCTCTAACTACCCAAACAAATAAAACTAAGCATGCCACATGAATACAGAAATTGTTATAAAAACAAGATACTGGTAGTATAGGATAACCTGTTTTCAAGATATCCAGCAGACAAGCAATGCTATGAATGGATTTAGAACCTAATTTCTCAGATAATCCATACAGACCCTAAATGTGATTTTGAATGCATTGCTCATATACAGATAACCTATTCACAGCTATTCCAAGGTTCCTTAATTTCATCCCTAAGCTTGGCCAGCTCATTCCTCCACCCTTGTTCAAATGTTTCTCTTCCACCCAAAAGTAATGAAAAGAGAGCTGAACCTCTAACAGTGGAATCCGTTAATTTCATTGCTGGAAAAAATTACCAAGAACATCATTACCAATTCCAAGCCCAACTGACAAGGAGGGAAACTCAACTGAATGTTCTGGCATAGACATCCAGACTTTTATGAAAATAAAGAAATCGTGTAGTCTTTGGCAACAGAACAAACTAAGTAATAGCATTGTATAGGGAAGATGTGTTCTCAAGGTAACTTTTACAATTGGAAGTGTTTTTGAACTAATATGTTTAACAAGTGATGTGGTGTATATTAACGGGTCTGTGTATAGAAAGAACATAAAAGAAAGAGTCAGAGTAACTCCCTTTGAATTACACCTCCATCATCAGGTCCAGTTCTTAGCTCTCTGAGTCTCATTCCCCCTCATGACATGGGGAGGTCATAGTCTGTTACTGAAAATTATTATAATGCTCAATTAGCACATATAAGGAAACATTTGTTAACTGTGTGGTGTTTCACACATAGGATTTATTATTCTTTTTATTTCTACCATCATTCCTAGCTTTTATTTTCCATGATGAGCTCTTTAGACTGTCAGTGCAAAGATAGGATGAAGGAAACTTTGCAGAGAGAACACTCAGATTATTCATTTTTGTCGGGAAAGTGGAAAAAGTACAAAATTTTGCCTGGCAGTGATGGTGGAGGGCAGCTGAATCCTGCCACAGAGAATTTAAAGGCCCTCCCCTTTTTCATTTCCCTCCATGAACTTCTACCTGTAGTAATAAAAAATCCTGTGTTCATGCCTGTGTCGCTTCATTTTAGGAGTTTGACTTTTATATGAATCTTTGTCCCTATGTGGGGCTGCTGAGTATTATTTCTACCTCATCTTATCGATAAAGAAAGGGCAGTGTGTGACATTAAATGATTTGCCCAGGTCACTCAGAAAGTTAGTGATGGAGTCTGCAAAAGAAAGGGTATATTGTCGTTCTTCATTCTCCACCCCAGCCATCAGGGGAAATCCCAGCAAAATGCTAGGTATTCCAGGGTTCAGCACTAGTTCCATGGCATGCCCAGGAATTTCTGTTATCCCCCTGTTGACACTGCTTGATTAACTTCCTCTGGCCTCATTGGACTGGATTCCTGTTAGCACAGGGCTTGCTTTCCCTGTGCTAGGGAAGCACAGCACATTTTCAGAATGTACAGATGATAAGCAATCTTCACCATGTGCAGAAATGCTAAAGCCAAGCCCTGAGAGATACTGTAAGGAGCCCAGCTCATTGACAGCATGAACACAGTCTATGGAACAGGACTGGAAGAACTTAGAACAATAAGAGCTTGCGTGCCATTGACACCTAGCTTTGAATCTCAAAGCAGCCACTTAGCAGCTCTGCTCCCTTGAGCAGGTCACAAATTTGCCAGAGCCTTATGTCGTCTTCTTTTAGACTGGGACTTTTCACATAAATTATAAGAGGATTATTGTAAGAATTCAATGAATCTATATGTATATTCATAAATGTAGGCAAACATGGAATAAAATTGAGAGAAAGGAGAGAGAGGGCTGGATAGAGACTAGCATGTTTATTATAGGCTGATAGTGCAAAAATATCATTTCTATCTTTCTTTCCTTTATTTCCATCTTTCTGCTGTTAATTTTGAAATTCTTGCTTATAAGACACTTCTTAAGGGATTCATAAACCACTATGATTTTATATGAATTCAGTACCACATGGTGTTCAAAGAGAACTGCTGGTTGGTTCTGTAAGAGAAGAATAATGTTATGACCTCTTCAAAGAGGATGGGCTGTAGAGGATCTGGGGCCCAGGCATTGTATCCCCTCAGCATGTCCCTCCAGAGGACTGGATGCTATCGCTGTGCCAGTGTCAGTGTCAGTTTTCTCCACCCAGGTGTCAGCAAGGACCATCAATATCCTGTTCTTACTCCACCTCTGTCTTAGAAGCTACCTTAGCAAGCAATAAATGTTGCCCAGGAGTGGTTATATGAAACCTTAAAAGGAGTTAAGTTCATGGGTTCTAGGTCTGGCCTGAATTATTAAGCAGCTAAGTGCATTTCAAGACCATTTCCATCTTTTTGATAGATGTCCTATTGGCCTAGATAGAATGTCTGTCTCTCAATATAAGATAGTTTGGATTTTAAATATTCTCTAAAGGCTCATGTGATAAAGGCTTGAGGCAGTACTGAAAAGCGATAGATTCTTTAGTAGATGAGGCTTGTTGGAAGAAAGTTAGGGCATCAGGGATATGCCCTTGAAGTGGGATATTGAGATCCTAACCCCTTCTCTTTCTCTTTTGCTTCTGAGCCACTATGATATGAACAGACCTTTTCTGCTACGTGTGCCTGCCACAATGTACAGCACTGCCATAGACCCAGAGCAATGAGGCCAACTGATCATGTACTGAATCCTTTGAAACTGTGAGCCATAATAAACCTGTTCTCCTTTAAGCTGATTTTCCTCAGGTATTTTGTCACAGTGATGAAAAGCTGATAAAACACAAGAACCATGTGTCCATGTATTCCATTGAAAAATATAATTAGCATCAACTACCTTCTGAGGGCTATTCTAGGTGCTGGGACACACACAGAAAAGACCCAAACACACCTTAGTAAGTGTCTGCACTCTAAGATATCATACTCTAATAGTAGAAATCTGACAACAAACAAATATACAGTATACCAGCAAGAGGAAAGTTCTGTGGAGGAAAAAGTAGCAGAGGGTGAGAGGGTAATGTTTCTGACTGAAGCATCTGAGAGTCTTGGAGAAAGTGGAGTCTGAGTAGAGGCCTTAGGAGGTGAGGAACAGAACCTGTGGGTATCAGAAGAACTGGGTTTGAGAAAGAGGGATCAGCCAAAGTTGGCATTCATTATTTACTTTCACTCTGCAGTGTTTGGAAGTCACAGTGGTGAGGTGGAAGTGTTTGGAGCCAGTATGGTGATTTGAAGAAAGTACTGTGCCACTCAGCTCTTGCTCAGGACACTCGTGACTCCTCTTCCAGGCAAGTTCAGCTGAATATTCTAGTCCTTGGATAAGAGAAGCGGTTGTGGTTTTGTTTTCCATTTTGGCCAATATTTCCATGAAATTTTAATGATGGAAAATGCAACCTGCAGGAATGATCTCCATGCTACCTAAAGGCCAAACCCCTCTTTATATTACTTGCGTTGCATAAGGGGCTGGCCTTGGCTCTTGGCTCTAGGTAAATACTGGCCAGAAAAACAGTTCTGGGAGCCAGAGAAGACAGATGCTGGCCCCGGGGCACCTCTACTCCTCCACTGATGAACAACAGAAAAAGGAGGGTAGGAAGAGGGATATTGTGCTTGTCCACAGAACACACAGAGCAGTGGTGAGACAGTTAATCTTCTGTCTATAAAATGTTCAGGCAGCTTAGGAAGAGGACATCTTTCCAATTTCTCCTGAGAGGAGAAACTGATGAGAAAGTCACACCTTCCAGTTAGGCTCCAGTTCACAGAGAAGAGCTTGAAAAATCACACGTGAGGAGATGCGAACAGATCCACAGAGCTGAGAGCTCCTCTGAGGAACTCGAAGGCGCAGTGGCAGCTGGAAAGCCTTGTTTTCCTCAGGTTTCCAAATTTCCCTCAGCTAACTTCTCTGTTGATCTCCGTCTGGTGTGAAATGATTAATTCTTTTAAATGACACAGGGAGCTATAGCAATCTGGGGCTTCTCTTCTCCATTCTAGAACTAGCAAAAAGCAGATTTTTTCACTCTTTCTGCATGTGTTTATGTGTGTGTGTTTATACACAGACAGACAGGCAGGCAGGCAGGCATGCAGGGAGAGATAGAAAGATATATCTGACCTTCTCCCCTTAAATATTTATTCTGGAATTTGTAACTAGCCAAGGGTTCTTGCATTTCTGTAGGACATTTGCCCTCTTTTATTGTTTTTATTTAACACCTTCCGTTTTGGCCACAAGACATACTACCTTGCTGATTTAAAAAGCAAATAACTTCATATTCACTTATTCTCTGGTCCCAGAGGTGATGTAGTGCTTGCTAGAAATGAGGGACCATCTTGGAGTTGGGGGCCAGGAGAAGGTCAGGCAGAGTGCTTGGCTGCACACACTTGGAATTATCTCATAGTGTCACGGTAATGTTTATTAACTCAACATTATTTTTGCTAAGGGCTGATATGTTCTGCTTGTTGGGTTGCTGGGCTATAAAATATGATTCTCAATCTTACAGAATTAAAGATTGATAGGGAAAAAGTATGAAAATAAGAAACTATGAAACAATAGTATTGATAGTGGCATGCCTCCAGATTTCTCCCTCTTTTCTTATTTTCCTTTACCTCATATTTCTGAGTACCTAACTGCAGCAATTATTATTATAATTATTATTATTATTTTCTGAGACAAGGTCTCACTTTTTTTTTTTTTTTTGTAGTTCAGGCTGCTGTGAGTTCAACCTTGAGTTCAACCTTGAACTCATAGCAATCCTCCAACCTCTGCCTCCCGAGTACTGGGATTACAGGCATGAGCTACCGTGCCTTGCACTGTGGTATGTGGTACTGATTTCTGGTGGGCATGAGTCTCCACATCAAGCAGTGTTGTACATGGTTACTGGGGATCAGACCCGGGCCCTTGTCCTTGCAATGCAGGTGCTGGAACTACTGAGCTAAGTCCTCAGCCCAACTGCAGCAATTATTAGTGAGCGGCACATATTATAAGGTTACTGTCTTCAATATATTGCCTTTTGGTTACTAAACAGTGTTTTATTGAGGTCAATTTTAGAGGGCTACTGGCTCTCATATAGCTAGTATGTCATGTCATTGTGGACTTTTTTTTAACCTCTTCAACCACAGATTCTAGAAAATTACCAGCAAACTGTACATAATTCCTGGGGAAGAAACTCATTTTTCAAAGGCACCTCTATATTCCATTCACCTGACCCACTAACAACTCAGTAAGTAGTGACCAAGTGAGGGCATGAGTGACAGAAGTATTCAGATCACCACAAAATGGCTGGGAGATTCAACAATCCACTGGAAAATTGAATCTGCATAGGTGATCAAACAAGATAAGTGAAGCCACAGCTGGAAAACTTACTTTCAGGCTTGAATTGTATGCCATACATATAACTCACTAAAAATATGTGGTTTTCCTCTCCAGCAGGCTTTTTTTTTTAATTATCTTTATTGGTACATTAAATATACACATCATGATTGCACTCCATAATGGGGATTTGTACCAGTATAAGACACAACTTAATTCTCATTTTTTCCCATAGCCCCACACACCCTACCACCCCCCCATATATATAAAATTTGTTTCCTTACTTTTTTGTTACAATCTCAACATTGTCCCCTTTCACCTTATTTTACATTGAGCATTTTCTATTTCACAATATATAACATACAATGC